>JAAOAY010000158.1:0-59795 GCA_013396255.1 Fusarium sp. NRRL 25303
CCCCAGGACGCCTCTAAGTGCCATTAGTGCCTTATTTTGGCTTAAATGAAAGGCGGCAGCATCTTTTCTTATATTATTTTACTCAATAGCTAAACCCTTCAATACCTGAAGTAAGATATATTTAATACTAAATAGTACCATTTTTATTTTTATTCTAAAATAATGAGAATTGATTATTTTTAAGTAACAAATATTACAGAGCCTGAAGCGGTCTAGCTGATCTACAGAAGGAAAATGTGGATCTTGTGGTGGACGATTTCTAAGCAGCGTAAAGCTTACGGTGAGAGTAAGACGCAACCAAGATATCTGGTCTTCTTGCGCGGATGGCGCCATAATACTTGCCACAAACGCATACTAGGTGGGCTGCAAGGACCCAATCTAGGGGAAATAAGAGTATGTTTTGCAGTCAACCACTACGATTTGCGTACTGACCATGTTTAGTGGCGCACTTTCAGTTCGTGACTGTACAGGGACCTCCGGATAAGACCAGTGATAAGGCTGCCAAACGCCTCGCTCGATCACATGCAGTGAAACAGGCGTTACAGAAGAAGCGACAAATGCAACAAGAATCGATGCAACATTTCTCTGTGAGGACAATAGAAGACGAACGGGAACAAACGAGAAGTATCTGCAGAAGGTATTGCACCAAGCGCACTATTCCATCGCCGGGTTCACTATCAGCCAGCCTGCTTGATCCGTTCCAAAGTCTCGCCGTCGACTCCAAACGGCTACAGATTTTACTGAACGACTGTGAGTCCTCTGATAAGCCCTTGGGAATCTTGCTAATGAATCCCAGTTAACGCTCGCCAGGCTCCCGAGCCTGTCTTTAGCGTTGAGGATGACTTTCAGAATTTCCAATCGGTGTTCCGATCTGGGCTCGTCGATCCTGCTCTGTTAAACGCCGTGATGCTCTCCTTGGCCTTCACTGCAAATGGAGGAGTCATTAATAAGGAATGTCTTGTATACCGAGGTCAAGCGATCCAGCATATTCGTGAGCGGATAAGTATGCCCGACAAAGTCGTGTCGGAATCAACTATTGGTGCCATACTGTTATTAGTTGGTGTTGAGGTGAGAATCTCACTCACTTGAAAATATACTCGTACTAACTTACCAGGCACGGCTTGGCACAACTTCACAAGTCCAGCTTCACATGGGGGCAATACAGTACCTCCTCAATGCCTGTGAACCAATCGTCGTTAATCTCACTCAAGGCATCAAACGCGCCATTTTCTGGTATATATCTCTCCATAGCCCCAAGGTCATCTCTCACCCTTTGCAGGCAGGACTTGAACTCTTCAATCATGGTTGGTACAAAACGCATTGTCGACCATACGACATTTACCGAGCTCCGATGGAAACGAGACTCAATAGCTCCAGACTTCTTTGAATTGCCTCCAGGGTTTAAAGCACGGTCCCATCTATTCAACCAAGAATTCCTGGATATAGTCAGAGATATCCACGCACTCCAGTGCATCAGAAACATTTATCAACGTACTGGCCGGCCAGTCTCAACGGTAAACATCAACAGTCATACAGCATCCATACAATCTCGTCTTCAGGCTCTGCCAAACACTTGCCCAATATCCAAGGCTTGCCATCTCGCAGCGTACATGTGCTCAGTAATGCTGTGCTGCAAAGTTTGGTGCGCTTTAGTAATTCCTGTGAGTCTCCATGCAACCTCTGGAAGCACTCGCTAACTTTCAAGTCCAAAATTACGGCGCAACTCCTCAAAGAAATTGAAAAGATTCGTTATGAGCCCGTATGGGATGAGCATGCGGACTTGTTGCTTTGGTTGATATGCATCGGCGGAGTATTCGCTCCAGAAGGGCCTGTACGTTCAAGTTACGCCGCGCTTTTGCGTTCGACGGGGTTCGAAAGACCCAGCCTTGATTGCTCGTGGTCTGATACAAGCGAGATATTGAACCAATTCATCTGGTCCGACTTGGCTTTCGGGTCTGCTGTTAAGAAATTTCTAGAAGAGAGCTCAATGCGGCTTTGACATCGAGCACGTCATGTAAAATAGGTTGATTGAAAAGCAAGCTTGCCTAAGTATTAAACCATTCTTCTGGAAAAGATCTTATCCACAGCAAAATGGAGCTGGCTCCCAATTGTTAGTCACTGCACATATTTTTGGTGCATTTCTTAACAGATTGCTAAGCCATTAACGTTATGAGGGGCCATTTGCTCAACATGACGTCACTGTGCTTCTTTTGACGTCTTTGATATCTCAGCAATCGAATTCTATAAGTCCTCTTAATGAACCTCTTCTCAAAGACATCATTGAAATCATCAAACTCATATCAAGCGATTTATCTGAACGAATTTACGAAAATGGCTGCAAAGAGCGTCTTTATGTAAGACTCCCTCCCAATGTTACCGTAAGCTGACGCTGACCCTCGCTTAGCACTGGAACCACCGGTTTCATTGGAGGTGATGCATTCTACGCATTGCATAAAGCGCATCCTGATTGGAATTATACCATCCTTGTCCGTAGCGAGGATAAGGGAAAAGATGTGCAGAAGCAATACCCTGATGTGAGGTTGGCGATTGGGTCATTGGACGACTCCAAGGTCATTGAGAAGGCTTCTTCTCAGGCCGACATAGTTGTTCGTGAGTATAAGCAATTGCAGTGATTTATTTTTCATTCTACTGACAAGCTTAGATACCGCCGATAGTTCTGACCACCAAGGAGCTGCCAAAGCTATTGCTGCCGGCCTGCGATCTACCCACTCGAGCTCAAACCCCGGCTACTGGATTCACATCAGTGGCACGGGAATTCTCTGCTGGTATGACATGGACAACAAGCGCTACGGAGAAGGACCTCTTCCCGAACAAGACTACAATGATCTTGAGGGGGTTGACAAGGTCACCTCTCTGCCTGACACCGCCTTCCACCGCGATGTCGACAAGATTGTTCTCGACGAAGCTGCCAAGGATCCCAGCGCAGTAAAGGTCGCCATTGTCTGCCCTCCTACCATCTACGGAACCGGCCGAGGACCCTCCAACCAGCGAAGTCGTCAAATCCCAGGTTTGACCGAGACAACTCTCGAGAAGGGCTTCGGTCCCATCATTGGCGCCGGCGAGACAGAGTGGGACAATGTGCACGTCCACGATCTCTCCAAACTGATCGTTCTTCTCTCTGATCGCGCAGCTTCATCTGAGAAACAGTCTGATGAGCAGGAAATCTGGGGTCCAAAGGGATATTTTTTCGCTGAAAACGGTAAACATAAATGGAGCCAGATCTCTGCTCTTATTGCCAAGGAGGCCAAGAAGCAGGGTGTTATTGAGAGTGATGAGACCAAGGTTCTCGATGTTGATGAGGCACAGAAGAAGCTGGGTTTCCAGGCTCTTTCGTGGGGCTTGAACAGTCGTGGTGAGGCTAAGAGGGCGAGGAAGTATCTTGGTTGGAAACCAGAGGGTGAGAGTTTGGAGGAGTGGATTCCCGAGTCGGTGCAGATTGAGGCCAAGAGATTGAACAAGGCCTAAAGAACAGTTGTGTGATCACTGGGCGCTCAAATAAATATTACTTTTATATCAACTATAAGAACATAATATGTCGGTTCTAAGTATATTGTAACCTGGAATTACATCTTTAACGCTATTGGGGTTTAATACTCTGGGTTTGGACTGAGAATATCTTAGCCAGGGAGAATATGATAACGGTCGAATGAGTATCAAAATCTCGAAGTACGCCCTCTCTGGAGCAATCTGTGTATACTAGTCCAACCCTGGAGGAAATGATTGACCCCGCGCTAAAGCAGACAACGAAGGCAAACATCAATGCAGGTTTAAATCTCCAGGACACGTGCCAGAAGCAGCCACTATCACACATCTAGACCCTTAGGTTGCATGGATTTTAATAGTATTCTCCGGGCGCATATTACGATTATTAAACCGTGACACCCTTGGCCCCCGTATAAGTTCATAATGTAAAGCAGGCCGAGCGATACTTTTTCAGCTTCATCTACAGGACGCAGCAAGGATTACAGTCCAAGATAGGCAATCCGCCGACAGCTAGTCCTCTTACGCTTTCAATCCCTCGCTTAAGCAACTCACTATGTGCCGATTTCCGCAACCCCATGTACTCAGCTACCAGCGAAAAAGCCAATAACACAACGCTCTTTATCGGAGTCTCCGGGGTAGGTGCACTTGTATGCATGTCTCAGGTCGTTTGCATGGCAGCTCGCCACAGTCGAACAGCTACAAGGAGAGGCCGTGCCGTACCGTGCCGAACCTAGACTGCCTTGGGCTAGATGGATTGAGCGCCAAAAGCTTAGCCCTTCTAGTTCATTAGGTAGTAGGCACCGGAGGCACCACTATCACCTGTTAGGGAAGCTAGAGACGGACATTCAGCTTCGGGCAAGCGAGCCACTTGAAAGGAATTAAGAGACTTGACGGATTACTACATGCATTTCGGAATTGAGACTTCAGGTCCGTCCACTATCAACTGGGGGCGTCTAGAGTTGTAATTCAGGGCCAATCCCGACATACATACGCATTGCTTGATCTCTAGCCGATGTCTTCGAATTAACAGACTCAATATCGAAGTGAATAACGCAATTTTAGCATTAGTTTAACATATCCGTCTTAACCTTTAGATTCTGAAGAAGTATTGAGAAGCCTCTGGATCTTCTTATGTGGAACGATGAACAGCTGAAGCAGGCCGTGCCTTCTGTGCTTTAATGACAACTCTTCGTTGTTACGACTTCATCTGGAGTATATCACGCGTCACACTAAGCACGAGTGGATCACCAGAGGGCCAGCATTCACTATGAGCCTGGCTGTCTTGTAACACAAGGCTATCATTTAGTGCTCTCTTGTCACTCTTGACTCAATGGGCGGATCACCAACTATCACTGGGTTAAAGGCATAGTCATAGTGAAATGATCGATATCGCAGAAATTCTCCAATCTGCTCTCTCCATATCTAGCTAACGACTATCATTGTAACTCACTGCCATCCTTTCGCACGCGAGGATCCCACGTTTCAGATGTGAGGGCTGAATCGGCTTCATCTAGTAGCCATCTCCAACCACTATTTGATACCGGACCCGACGCTTAAAACACAAGAATCACTCAATTAGGTCTGTTCACCCCAGATGTTACGTGCCTCGTGTTATTCTGGTTTGTGGGTTGGGGGGGAGAAGCGAAAGATCTACCAGAACCGCCAGCCTGGGATTCCGTAGATGGTTTGCATACTGCGACATTGAAACAGGTTAGCATGATTCCTTTGGCATTGGAGCTGGAATCATCCATTTTGATGGAGTTTCACTTACATGAGCTCTGTAGGCCCTTTGGTGTCCCAGGCTTTTCGAGACCCGCAATACCGCCTTGCAGAATATACACCCTGGTCTTGAGTCCTCTCACATTTTGACTGTCAGGGACAACTGATGGATAAGTCTTGAGAAGATACCTCATGTACCAGAAAGCCATCATAGGGGAACGATTCACGCCTACTTCACAGTTGAAGATAACCGCATCGGGCAACCTGCGCGGATCAGTAGGGAAAAGGTTATCTCCCCCCGCGTAACCCTTGCGTCTAAGGAAGAATTCTTCGTTCTTGTAATCGTCATTGTCATTAATATCCCACTTAATGGCTCCGTTAAACATCCATTTGGCAATTTTGCTGTCTGATGCATACAGAATGTGATATTTAGATTAGCCATGACATCCAGATGGTTGAGTGGGTGAGTTCTTGGGCCGTAAGATACCTTGACAGTCCACAAAAAAGATCTGTTCTTTGCCATCCAATGCATTCCACAGGTCTGCTGGAGTGATGAAAGAGATCTGCTGATATGCATAAATGTTGATCACGCTGACCCTCTCCGGGTCTACCTTGATCAATTCACCCAGCTTGGATAATGGCCCAATGTTCTTTTGCGCACCAGATGGTGCGGGCCATGCATCATGAGCGGCTTCCATGCTGAGAATACAGAAAGAAAAGTATGAGATTAAATGGGAGCTGGTGATCCCTTCCAGCACGCAGGAACGATGCAATGGTAGAAATAGGAAGATTGGAATACTGATAAGAACACAGGAAAGAAGGCTTGCCACTTCAAGTCGGTTCGGGCCTCTGTAGAGAGATATCTTGGTGGCCCTAAAAGAATGAATGGAACGGGGATTGTGATGGCTTGCTGCCATCCCATGCATGATATCGAATAATCATACGATGCCCGAAAGAGCTGATTTGATCGTCAGGTGATACCAAAGACTATGTAAGAACAGTCTAGAACTCGGTGAGTGAAACACCTTGACCGACCAGCGACGAAGGCTCCTCTGCGGCTAGTAAGTGCCCCGCATCATTGCGAACAAAAGGTGAGATTGACTACACCTAAAAAGCACGCTCACAGATGTTACCCGCTTAGGCATAATCTAAATGTGCTCGGTGCTACGGATACAAAGATAAACTACTGAGAGGTGTGTAAAGGAAGTGGAGATCAATAGTGCGCCAATAGTCTATGCAGGGGATATTCCTGGAGCCGGCCGTTCCGCACTAGAAGCCAATCTGGGCCATCGACGGCTCTGGATTGATCAAAGTAACACGTCTACGTACTCGCGACAATTGCATATGCTCCTCTGGTTTATGAGAGAGGTGTGAGTTTAGAGAATGCACAAATAATAGCTGCTCCATCAATTATATCTAGTAGGACCTCGGATGAATAGAATATATGATCACCGCCAGACTTTGGGTAGGGAACCTAGCGGGAACTTGCATTTTGCAGAGCTCTAGTCTCTTCTTCTTGAGAAAACCTTTCATCACACTCCATCGAACATCGACATAGCCTGTCTTGACACAATAGTCATTGCGAACTCACAAGATGGCTCTCAACCTTGCCCCGTATCATGCTGCTATGAGAATTGGCCAAGGGTAAGCGTGATAGCGTCAGTATCCCACCAATACTGACATTGTTAGTTTCAACTCCTATACACATGAGATCTTGATGAACGATGCTGTTGTCTATGACACAGAGTCCCCTGGTGGCGACCATTACCAGGGCGACACCAAGCAAGTCAGTCAGATTGTCTCGTATTGCACACGCCACGTCGACAAGATCTCTGAAGTGACAGATGCAATGAATGTCTCGGCAGCTTTGAGCATCAAGACAGCCACAGCAGGTGGTGGCCTTGCAGGATCCTACGTCAACTCTGACAAGTTCAAGGAGAGCACCCTCAACTTCTTTGTCCAGGTGACTGTCGTCAACCAAACCATCATGGCTGAAGACGTGCGGCAGTTCAATGCCATCGATGGCGTCTGGAACACTGGCAAGTTCATGAAGGTATACGGAGATTGTTACATCTCTGGGTTCATTGAAGGAGGTGAGCTTGATGCCATCGTGTCTGTCAAGATCACCGACAAGGCGACCGAGTCAGATATCAAAGCTGCCCTTGAAGCGAGTTTCGGACAGGGCCGCGCAGCAGGTGGCAGTTTGAATGCTTCTTTCAGTCTTGATAAGACGAATGCATTCAAAAACTGCGAGACTACCATCACCGTTAACTGGAATGGAGGTGGGGATATCAAACCTGCCGATGAGCTATGGTCCATCGAGTCACTGACTAAAGCGGCGGCCGCATTCCCCTACAACGTTGCTCGATGCCCGCAGAGAACCTAGTATGTTACTCCTTCGTATTTGGTTTCTTTGGAAGGCCGACTACTAACGATACCATTTAGCGCTATACTCACAAAGTACGAGAACCTTCTCAGCTTCCAGAAGCTCAGCCCCAAGCCCACTGTTCTTGACTACGACGTTGCCAGTCTTTATACCAACGATCTCTTGGATGCCATGATGGCTTACAAGAACATCTGGAAGAAGATCCACCTAGGTTAGTTGAAGCTTCGTGAGAAATGCTGCGCACAAGACTAATTACCATGAACTCGTAGACATTGCCGACTATGAGGACAATAATGTTACACTGAGGACGGCAAAGATAGAGCCTAGAAAGGTTGATGCCAAGAGGGAGATCAGCAAGCCCAAGAAGATGGAAGCTCTTCACTTCTTGCAAGATCTAGTCGACACGGCTCGCGAGAACGCTGGTGACAGCAGCGAGCAAGTGCTAGAGTTGGTCAACCTCTTGCACTCTCCTGGTGGCACCCATACCGCAAGCTCTCAGTCATCCAAGAACTTCGACTACCCTGACAACGTCGGCATTCCGTACGAACCTGATGAGTTCGGTCTGGAGAAGGCCAGGAAGGACTGCAGACTGGAGATGCTCAAGATCGTCAAGGAGGTGGATGAAGTCATTGCAAATCCCATGCTTGCGCTGGACCCGGATCGAGATCTTCAGTACACTAATCCCACTTTCTTTCGAAGGCTACTCCCTGTAAGTTTTGTGCAAACAACACCTGCCGTTTTCTCTTTCTTCTTGTTCTAACGACGTGTGTTTTGTAGACTGTTACCAAGATTGAGAAACCCAAGCTGGTCACTGCCTCTGCCGCCCCCGTCCCAGCGCTACATGAGAGGCTATACTATGCTCCCAAGGATCTGCCAGAACACTTCAAGCCCATGTACGAGAAAGCTCTGGGCGACCCCAAGTCTTCCAAGTTTCTCATGACAGCGTGGGCAGGTGATCACACCAACCATGAGCCCGGCACTGTTTTCAATGACTTCTCCGTCGTGACAAACAGCCACATTGTCAAGAGCGTCAGCGTCTGGATCAACGACAAGAAGGGTAGTGGCTTCATCGTGGCTTATCAGCTTGACTTCATCGATAAGCCATCTCACTTCCGCAGTCACGACGACAAACCAGGTCATCCCCCGAACAGCACACAGAAGACCTTTGCAGTGACTAACGTCGCCGATCATATCACGTCGGTGCAGGTCACGGCTGGCAAGTTTCCTGATTTCCCGGTCAAGGTCATCAGTTCCATCACGTTGACTACCGCCAAGGGCCAGTCGGCCAAGCTAGGAATGGACGCGGCGCCAGAACAGTCAGATACACTGTGGACAGATGCTCCAGTGGCAAACTACTCGCTCAAAGGTTTCTGGGGTGAAAGTGGGTCAGCATTTGATCGCTTGGGCGTTTTCTATGGTCTTGATGAGTAGAGCACATGTTACGGCCGATAATGGCTCTGGCTATAGACAATTAGTTCGACCTTCCTCAATCTTTCTCATAGTCTCACTAAAACTAGTATACACGCTTGATCTGTCATCTTCTTTCGATTTAAGTTCTGGTTCATTTGCAATATCGAGTGGAAGACCGTAATTGCTTCCTACTGATCAGCATCCAAAGGTGCCTCTTGCTTGTCAGGAGCAAACTTTGTACATAGAACTACCTCCAATGGCTTACACTGGCTACATAATAGGCTCTTGATCTCCTCCTGCTATTACTTATATCTTGTTCTATATAACCCTTCAAAGAAATGACAATCACTATATGACGGTCAATCGCTAATTCCTGTATACCGCTATCTGATAGTCTCTCAAATAACGATATGGCATCAGAATCACCTGGACTACTAATCCAGCCCGACATATATCTAAACAATGACGCCACTCCAACTCATCCCGGTCATTGACTAGCCCCGACTCCCGCATCCGCTCACCGACACGGAAAGGCAGTTTATCTACATTCTGAAGATATCCTATGCTCTGTCTTCTCACCTCATTGAACTGAGCCTGAGAAGCCTTGTCCAAGCCCTCCTTCTTAGGCGGGTAACCGTGGCAAGTGTTGGTCAGTGTGTCGTAGCCGCTCATGGTCACCTGAAAGATCTCGTCGTGTGTCGACTCTTCTTTCTCAAAAGTTTTGCTGGCCGTGAAAAACAGGACCTTGACTTTCACAGTCACCTTTTCCTTCGTTTTAGTATCCACAGTGTCGTCACTTGTAGCCACGTAAACACCTGCATCCGCTCCCAGGATGTAGCACGAGACGTAGTAGTCCCCGTAGACTTCCTGGAATTTGGCTTGGCCATTGGGTTCTCTCAGCAGCATCTCTGCTTCATACGACAGACGAGGCTCTGCTTTGAACCTTATGACTCCGCCGCGGACCAAGCAGGTGCGCGACACGCTGTACGTCTACCATACATCAGCCAACTGATACTGCGACGAGACTATGGTTGACGTACATCTTTGGTCTCTAGGACTGTCTTGTCATACGACCCTGTCACGCTTGCACTCAGGAATGAGCATCCAACTGTTACTCCCAAACTGCCACTCGTATGCTCCATGCCAGTCGAGTGAGAGATGGACTCAGCATCACGAAAGTTGTGTCTGCCCTCCACTTTGCCGTCATAAAGCAGTCGCTGCTTTCTAAGTTCTTCAATGTTAAAGGGAGATTTGGCGGTGATCCAAGGATTTGGTGTAGATACAAGTTTCGATGAGAAGCCAGTGCCCAAGGTGAGCTCTTGATGAATCCACGGAATGACAATCTCTCTACCAATGTCAACCTGCTTCTCTACAGTAGGCACCGGAAGGTCTTCTAGAGATAGCATTTTATGACAGTGTGACCTGACCCGTGTTGACAAGATTTGTCGTGAAATGTAGCCGTGGGTGTATGTAGCCGTAAGCATAGCATAGAAAATGTAGGGATTGTCTGTCAAACATGAAACCCTCTTTGAGCAGTCGGCGTTCGCTGCTTGCACCATGTGGGCAACGACTCCAAGCGCAAGGGTTCTTTTCACACCGCCAGTCCAGATCTATCACATACCTCAGCTGAAAACAAAATCTTTCAATAGTATGTGATAGTATCACCCGCATCACCTTAGTGAGGCCAGCTCAATGTCTAGATGCCTCGATTAGGACAGGATGTGAACTCATCTGTATCGCAGAAGGGTCTCGAACAAGTGACCAGGGTATGCGCTTTGATCGATAGCTCTTAGTGGTAGGTACTATAGTGGGGACAAGCCATGCCTTAGCCTAGAGATATGCCTATACCAGGATTATCGCACAAGTATGGGGTACTTTTGTAAATAGAAGGCTTACACGCCAGGGTGTTATCTAAAAACACTAGATTCTATTGATCCAATTTCAGAGGCAATGTGACCCAATCGTGCTATGCTGTATGCCCACAAAGGTATAGATGCATCCTCTCGGCTATCGGCATCTCCTGGCGCCAATTGTGTCTCAGATTCTGAGGAACTATTGAGCGATACATGTTCTAGCCTCTGGTCCATCGGTTGAATGATTGTTGCGACTTGTAAGCAAGCTGAACACCAAGCTCTATCCATACGCACAGATCTATATGGACTCAAACCCTAAATCACAGTTGTTATCACGAGAAAGATCCCCCTCGTAATTTGTGCCTTTTCAAACGTTATCAGGACATAAAAACAAAGTCAAAGTGTTCTACGCTTCTCATTTTTACCCCATTCAGAGCTTAACAGAACGTATCTTCACCATGCCTCAGCAAGAGACTACGATACGGCATTCCGTGCCAGTCGCTAATCGCAGTGTGAAGGACAATACCAAACCTCAACCGTATGTCACTCCATCACACTGAACATAGCCAGGCTATGACTAATATAAGTGACTGCATAGTCCCAAAACCCTACCAGCTCTCAAGTCAATTGACCAGGTAGAGTTGAACAATTTGCAGGGCGTTAAAGTACTGGATGGTGCGGGGGTCGTCCAACTAAAGGATGATAGTTTTCACGTCTCCCAGGCCGTTCGGGATGCCCATATCGACAAGATTCGAAGTCTCAGCCAAGATAATCCATCCTTAGGCTCGACTAGTTTTCCAGGGATAGAGGCAACGCTGGACAGTCCTGCCACAATGTACGTTGGCTACTTCCATCCTGATGTTGTGAAGGCAATCAATGCATCTCCTGTAAGGCTACTCGATATCGAATATTGATCCGTACTCCCTGGACTGACGTGTTACAGGAACTGCTCTGCTTTACTCCGAACATAGTTGTCGAAAAATATGTCGTCACTGAAGAGCCCTGCTCTAACTGGGGGGCGTCCAAGGTCACGTTGTCGGATGTCAGGTTCAACGAGATCCAGGCTCTTCCAAACTCATGGGTCAGAGACACAGCAGTCATGAACAAGAAGGGAGAGAATGTGACCATCTTCATCTTAGACGGGGAAGGTTATGTGAGAAACGACATAGAGGTAAGGTGCCTTACAGATATCTCCACCAGGAGTCGTGTCGGCTAAGTAGGTTGTTCTAGACTAGTCGTCCCTTTACCATCAATGCCTGTCCAAAGGTCGGTAAGGCCGAAGACCATTGCACTGTAGTCACCAATATTGCCTGTGGGCAAGATCATGGCAGTAGGTACCCATCGGCGCTCCTACTAGGAGGTAACTAACAAGTTTGAAAGTCGCTCCCAAAGCAAGTGTCAGAATACACTACTTCTTGGGCACGATGCCCACCCAAGGGTTTGTGTCATGCGCACTGTCTGGACTTCGATGGGTAATCCAAAACAAAAAGGTGTCCGGTCGTGTCGTTTTGAATATGTCTTGGGGGCTTGTTGACCCGGAGCCCGGTGCTGTTCGAATCGCATCAGGCATTCTTCAGCAGTTGATAAAAGAGTACAACATCATTCCGGTGGCTGCAGCTGGAAACAGTGGAGTAAGAAAACGGCGAAACAGACTTGTGGACGCTTTGCTGACATGGGATCCAAGACATGCTTGTCTAGAACATCCAAGGCCTGGCCTCAATGCGAGCCCGGAGTGATAGTCGTCGGTAACACAGACAAGAAGGGTGAGATCAACAAGCAATCATGCTATGGGCCATGTATGTAAACGAGGTACCCAGTGAGGAAAATCTATGAAGATCTAACAAGGTAACCACAGTGGTGGACGTCTACGCACCGGGTACGGATATAGCAGTGCCAGGTAGCAGCTTGACCATGTCAGGCACATCGTTCGGTAAGTTGGTGATACTTTTCCTTATCTGAATCCTTTCCTTCGAATGCTGACAGACCCGCTTAGCCGCGCCATTGGTCTCCGGTTTTCTGGCCAATCTTCTCTCGTCCGAAGGCCAGGATAACAACTTCGCGACAATCAATTCTCAAGAACTGTGCAAAATGCTACAAGAGAGTTTCTCCGTTAAGACAGATCAGTGGAAAGCCCCGAATCTGCTATTTCCGGGTGATGTGCGAACCATTACAGCACGCATGTCAAAGCCAGACTTTGACACCCTCACCATTACTGTCAGCATCAAGAGTCCAGACCTCCAGACTAGATCGCTAATAAATGGCTACAGTTGACCAAGAGCAACTATGGGATCAAGCCTCCACGAGGCACAAAGACACACAAGACGAGCCTCGATGATCTGCTGAAGATCTTGACCGCAGTCAAAGAAAAGAAGCAGGATGACTACGAGTCACTCTTGAATAAGCGTGCTGGGGCCGAGAACTGGGATGACATCCCCGGATTCAAGAACTCATGGGGCGACTTGAAAAGGTTCAAGTGCGAATACGACGTTCAAAACGAAACTACTGCGAACGATATGATTCGCCAAATGTCACAGTTGTCACTTGACGCGCCAGGGGTCTGTAGCTGGACCGGCGTACTCAAGCCATGACCATTGGCTGCTAATGGCACTGCCTGACTTTCCACCATATATAAGTGGTATACATAATTTTCAGTATAAATGGATGGTTACTACAGTAATAGATCTTGGCGATGACAAGATTCACAGATATATACAAGGTTAAACATCATTAATTAACTATGCAACTCAGCACGAGTCCTACCAGTTACTCCAAGGTCGAGACGGACATCGGTTTCAAAACTACCAGCGAGCACCCTTTTTGACCAAGATCTCAAGGCTACCACTCACAAACAACCATCGCTGCATGCTGAATCTGCGCAGACTTGTCAAGATCACGGCAATAAGTGAAGGTCCGTCTATCCGGGTGCGCCCTGCATGAGTGTCCCTGGTCACCACACCACAAAGCTCCTGGGTTTCCTGTGCCATCATTCTTATACTGGCAGTCTCCATCTTGAGTCTTGACATCGAATGTGCCAGCAGGAAAGTGGTCGTCTCTCAGTGCATCAATCGATAAGGTATCAATAGACACATCGGCATGAATGGCGAGCGCGGGGTTGAGCGCACACTGCGATGCAGTCCCAAAGTCGGTGGAGTAGAATAGCCAGTTCATTGTGTCATAGAAGTCTTTATCCATCGGGACTCCATGGCGCTTGTTCTCGAGGATGATATTGAGTGCCTTGGTGGGACCTGCGGGGGGCGCTGGATCCTCAGTCGGAGTATCATCCTCTTCTCCATCTCTCTTCTCATAGGCTGCGTTGGGTGTGCCGAACATGCCTTCAAAGTACTTCTCGGTTGCATACCATGCGTAGCTGTCCGCTGTAAAGAAAAGAATCAGTTAGTGCCAAATCTTGTAAAGATCGCTTGCTTGCTGCCTACCATTCTTGGCCGTACGAGCGCGCCAATTCTTGTTTCTGGCGAATCTTTCCACCATTCTAATCCCATAGGCCTTCACATTCGAGTCGTCATTGAGAAGTTGATCGGTGACAATAACTTGAGAATTCCGTCAGCGCTCATAGCTCAACTATTATTGCGACAGAAACCACTCACCGTCATTCGTTGATGCCTCTGCCAGTGCGGGAAGATGTGTCAGCTCGTGAAGCAGAATTTTACCCTTGCCGACCATGAGATTCGGGTTCTTTCTGTCACCCTCTGGAGCCTTTCGGAGATTGTCGACCATTTCTCCGAGAAACTCTTGACCGGGCGCCCAAAAGGGACTGCAAAGAACAATGGTAGACTTCTCGATGGTCGCCTCGGTGGAAAATGCGTAGGCGCCGATGGAGCCAGATGAAGACTGGATCACATTTCCACATGTAACTTGGTCATTTGCTCCCCTGTGGTCCTGATAGACATCTTGGCAAGAAATCTGCATCTTGCGCCCATTCTTACTCAGTTCCTCAATGTTGTGGAAAATAGCTGTGTACTGTTAGCTCGTGACATTTGCAGCTTGACACAAGGCAGAGGCTCTCACTGTATATACGCGATATATCCTCGAATCTTAAGTTGATGTCATCTCCGAAGATTCTCGACTCGATCGTACCAGGAGGATTGAACTGTTTTGAAACGCCAACAAGCGTGACAACGTCGGCCCAAGCTTTCTCGATGTCCTGGCGTTGAGAATCACTGCAAGCATCAAAGCTGACGAAAGGCGTGTCGCCAGGGACATTTTGGCGTGGCTGTAGTTCTATTGGCTTGGCGAGAGTGCTTGAGGGGAGACCGAGGAGTAAAAGGCCAAAGGCCGCCACTCGATTCATGATAGGAGCCATGGCTGTAGAGTCTTGAAAATGGTTGATTGTAATGAAGCAGAAGTAATTGGCTGACTATCGTTTATTGTTAGAGGTGATGCGGTTTCTTATATTACTTTACTCGGCTGCATAGCCTCGTTTTCTCTCCATTTCTATAAAATCTGGCCATCGCCGGAAATGAGTTCTCGCAAAGGATTTTCAACAAAGGATTTGCACAGCCTAGCTGTGCCTGTAATGTTGCGCAGTTTAAATCTAGGGAACTTAAAGAAGCTTAAGTACTTAAATGCAAGGGTATTAAACGGAATTCCGTTTCTTGACGAGATTGTATACAGGGATATCCATGTATAATAAAGTGGAATTTGGGTCCTTATAATAGAAAGGATTTAAGTGGTGGTCTAACAATTTTACTAAACGGGGCTGAGCAATTCCGAAACGGGGCTTGGCGATTACTAACAGGGGTTTTTTTGAGCCCATTGGCTTGAGGCACTCTGTTCGTGTCGAGCATTCTGCCTTGTTAGTAATAACTGTGCTACAAACGTGCATAATTAAGATTTAAGCTTGGGCTATGTTCCTCGCTACTGTAGTTAAATATTTTTATTACTAGCTAAGCTCAAACAGGACATGCGAATCTGGCTCCCCCAGGCTTGAGTCTTGGGAGATGTTGGTGGAACTCACGCGCGTAAGCCTTCCATTCTCTTGCTCACTGTGCCTTTCCTTCAACAGCAACAGACCAGATTTGCTGAACGCATCGAAGTCCAGCTTCAAAGGCACCCTGAATCCATCCATGAGTAAAGCTAGCCTGCTCGCCTGCAAAGAACACCCTATTCTCCCAATCAGGCCTCTGCATAGTATCTAAGAACTTGGTCTTCTGCATCGGGCCGAAATAGCAGAAAGCGCTTCCGCCAGCCAGTTCATCAGCTGGGAAGACTTGTGACGCCCCAGCTTCGAGAAGATCAAGAGACTTAGCTTCGGGGAAGATCCTGTCAAGGTTCTCGGCAGCAATCTGGATCCGTCGTTCTGGGGAGAGGGATCCAAGGATAGTGGCATCTTGTTCAAAAGTGTATGCTGCCATGATGACACCGCGGTTAGAATGTTCGAACTGGGTGTTACCATCTGTCTTGGGGAACATGGTGTAACGGATAGGAAGATCGCTGACGAGACCACCGTCTAGGCCTTGTCCCGCTTTAGTAAAGACCTTCTCCCACCATCTCTTCTTGTACTGGAGGAGGATCTTGGTGACTTCCACGTAGCGAACGTCTCGAACTGCCATTTCCTGCATGGGAACGAAGGGTTTTGACTTGGCGATTGTTCGCTGCGCTGTATACGGGATGGCGAGGATGAGATAGTCAGAGGTGATGGATTTCTTCAAGCTGTTGGCTGTGACTTCGTAGGTCACCTTGACCGGAGCTTGGAGAGGTATTTGGGGGTCCGATTGCTCATGGATACCTATCTCAGTGACTCGAGCACCATAGATAATATCATCAACCAACGATTCTGTGCAGCATTAGCCAAGGATGTTTTCAGCGAAGGCTCAGAAGTCACTCACTTTCTTTTCTCTCGCTAGAGACGAAGGCGTTGGGCACAGCATCCATCCCCTCTTGAAGCTGCTGCATACCCGCCTGCGCACCGCTTTTGTTACTTGACAGAAAGGCATCCTTGAAAGACTCAATGAAGCCATTCTCGAAGACGACATGAGCATTGCCAAGATCATAGAGATTGATAGCATCTTCACTCCACCCCGCGACATCAGTCAAGTAAGATCGTAGCGTGTAGCTATCATACTTCTTGGTGATCGCGGCATATGCGTCCTTGATAGCTTGGACCTGAATCTTCTCGGGAAACGATACCTCGTCAGCGGCCTTTTTGTAAGCGTCCCAAAAGTCATCCACGACCTTTCCAACAGCGTCTGTGAACAGCGTGTCGCACGTCTTGCCTTTTTCGCATTCGCGGAGACCAGGGAAGAGGGAGAGCAACTTAGAATCTTTGTCATGGAGAAGCTGGTTGAAACGATCGTAGGTAAGCGTCTCGCCGTAGCCTGAAATGTAGATGAATTTGTTCTTCATCTCAAAGTCGAAGAGCTGGGGCTTTAGGCCGAAGTCTTCAATGTACTTGTGTAGTAGGTAGTGATTCGCAGGGATGCGCATAGCGCCGCCCTCGCCGTGAAGACCGTGCGCGAAGGATGGCTCACGGAAGGTCTTGACGCGTCCGCCGACTCGGGAAGATGCCTCAAGAATGGTGACCTTGAACCCAGCCTTCTTCAGCTCATAGCCAGCACAAAGGCCAGACACACCGGCGCCGACGATAGTGACCTACTCATCTTTAGCGGGGCATAGCACAAAGATTGATAAACACTCACTGTTGGGCAGCCGGGGATCTTCTCTCCGGGCTTTCCCGGTCCATCTTTCATAAGGGCCAACAGAACATCTTGCAATTGCTCAGACTCGTCGGGGATGGGACGCTCCGCATCTCCGATTTCGGACTTGACTTTCTGGAATAGCCTTCTGGAGCCATTTTGCTTGTGTTTCTTACACTCAATGAAGTAGCTCAGAAGTGGGAGGGTGCTCTCGGAATGAATCTCACAAGTGAAAAACTCGTCCGTAGCGAGGTCGAATGTTGAAGCCATGTTTCCTTGGGAGATCAATTGTGCGATTATGATTAATTCTTGGTTGCTTGCTTGTGACCTCGAAGGAATTGTGTCGCAATTGCGTGCTTTATGTAGTATTTTCTTCTCGGTCAATCGAAGCTGGAGCTGCGTCTGTGTTATGCAGGCAACAGATGAATCATTGGCGGCGCCACTGGAGTGGCTGGCTGAGATTCCAACAGTCCACTATCACATTACTCTCAATCACAAACATATATGCCCAGAATCATAACAAGATATCACATTAGATACGCCACGAAATGCATATAGGTTTGAAAGCTGAAGGTATGTGATAGGGAAAGGATACGTGGTGTTCTAGACCCGAGCTTGATCCAGGTTAGCCTAGTTGCCAATTCACTATTGCCCAGCCAGTGGCTAGCTGAGCATACCTATTGAAGTATTTTAGGATCCAATTTTGTAAAGCAGGTTGCAACTCCAGGCTCGACGCTAAGCTACTTTCGCCTCTGTTTAATCGCTGAGCATATTACCCCGCTGGTGAGGTCATATTCCCTCAGATGGCGGTTCTCAGAAGTGAGTCTCTACAGTTCAAGCCATGAGCGCTTGACCCAATTCAGCATTTCAGCTCTCGGTGGCTAACTGAAGGCCTGAGACCTGCATTTTGTTGCCAATAGTCCATGTCGGGTAGAGAGGCAAGAGAGGCACAGTGAGAACTTTGGTGTCATTGGGCTCCCAGCAGGAATTTGAGAGCGGGAGTGTAGTTCTACTCGATTTAATTCGTGTCTAAATCGTGAACAGTGGAGGACTTGCTCCGGGTTAGTGGTTTTATCTGAACTTATCTGAGCTTATCTTAGCTTGTCTTCCATTATCTTATCTTATCCTTGATAAGATAACTTCACAAGCAATGCAATTAACTGCTTGCTGCAAAAAAAAAATATAAAAGACAATGAAACTTTAGAGCATATCGTGAATTAACTAAGACTTAAATATATATTATATTATTAAGCACACTGGCGCAAAGAACAAGTTGATGTAAGTTTTACATTCGAAACACTTTTCTGTTTTGACTCACGCCTTATGCATTAGGTTGTATAGCTGACTTTTTGCATTCACAACCTGTAACGATCCCATTGCCTTCAAGAATTGAAACCGTCGCGGTTGCAATCATAAAACAATGCTGAAATACTTTAAGCCTGACATCACAATTCTATTCCAGATATTCTGTGCAATGAAGGTGATAACGCGATAAATTAATCCTCAGTACTCGTTACACCTCAAGTTACCCTGCATCTTCACAGTATTCCAAGGAAGGATGACTAATAAATTGAGCGACATTGATGATCTCCATGCCAATTAAGCGTACGAGTTAGCTGCAACAAACTCGCCAGTCATCTGCCATAAAATTTCCTTTTTCGCGTTAATGATCTGAGAATTCGGCATCGAAATGCCCGGAGTAACGACCTCCGACCCTTCACCCGCTGCCGGTCCAATGCCCCCATCGGCTCCGTTTGCCCCGAACCAAGAATATTGGTCACGCTCACGTGCGGGGATTTACCCTCTAACCAAACCGAGCGCAAAGACCCCACGGCGCGTTAACGAATCTGGGGTAGATCCGGGGTAAAAAACCCGCAGACACGCAGCGGGCATCGGCTCAAGTCTCCCCCACAAACAAGTTTTGGGGTTCAATCTTGGCTGAATGGTACGACTTCCTCGGTTCATCTACCGGAGAGGGAAATGTCACTGTCACCTTGGTTCCAACCCCACAAAGTCAAATTGATAGATATAAAGGACTGTGGGGATCGTCAAAACGAAACACAAACACCAGACTCAACCACCTTTACTTCCATTGAGTCAATTCTGGTTCTTTCAAGATGTCGAAGCAAGTTGCCGAAGAAACTCACCTCCCCGACGCCGACGCGAATGACTTCCAGGGTCTCGTCCTCGCCGATGTCATCCCCCGCGATCGCAAGCCATGGTACTCCGACTGGACACTATGGAAACTCAACCTCCTTCTCCTCAGCGGTCTTCTGACTCAAACCGCTACCGGGTTTGACGCGAGTATGCTCAATGGAGCGCAGTCGCTGCCTCAATGGCAGGAATATTTCGGCCAACCCAAGGGGACGCGTCTCGGCGCTATGACGTTTGGACCCAATGGTGGTGTTCTCATTTCGATCCTCATCTCATCCCAGCTCTGTGATTGGCTTGGACGAAGAAAGCCTATCTTTATCGGATCGATTACTATCATTGTTGGCGCGATTGTTCAGACTTGCTCGTATAACTATGGCATGTTTGTTGCTTCGCGCTTCATCATCGGTTTCGGTCTCGGTATTGTTTCCACTGCGGCGCCTCCCCTCCTTTCCGAAGTTACATACCCGACACATCGCGGAAAGATGACATCTTTCATGATGGTCTCGTGGCCACTCGGTGCCATCATTGCGGCTTGGGTCACGTACGGAAGCTTCCAGATGCAGAGCTCTTGGGCGTGGCGTCTTCCCAGTCTTCTTCAGGGCGCTTTCTCTGTTGTTCAGGCTTCGTTGGTCATGTTTGCACCCGAGTCTCCTCGATGGCTCATCTACAAGGGTCGATATCAGGAAGCTAAGGATATTCTCGTCAAGTGGCACGGTTACGGAGATCCCAACTCTCGATTGGCCCGCTTTGAGATGGCTGAGATCACAGCGACACTCGAGATCGAGAAGGTTCAGAAGAAGTCACGCTGGGCCGAGTGGATCTCTACTCGCGGCAACTGGCATCGATTCTTCCTTGCTCTGTACATCCCCGCCATGTTGCAGTGGTCCGGTAATGCTCTCACCTCTTACTATCTCGCCAAGGTCCTCAACTCGATCAACATCACCGACCACAAGACCCAGCTTCTTCTTAACGCTGGCCTCCAAATCTGGGGCTTCCTGTCAGCTGTCGTTTTCGCCACCATGATTGACAAGTTTGGTCGACGCAGACTCTTCCTCGTTGGTATGTCGGGTATGGGTGTATCATACATCATCTGGACAATCTGCTCTGCTCGCAACCAGCAGGAGAACTTTGAGCACATGGGCTACGCTGGTGCAGTTCTGGCCATGATCTTTGTCTTCTCTTTCTGGTATCACGCCTGTTCTCCCATTGGTGCCACTTATATCATGGAGGTCACACCATACTCGCTCCGTGCAAAGGCATCTATGCTGTACCAGCTCACTGGCAACTTGGCGGGTGTTTACAACGCTTTCGCCAACCCTGTTGCAATGGAGGCTATTGCTTGGAAGTACTACATCGTTTGGTGTGTCGCGATTGCTATCCATTTGACTTTGATCTTCTTCTTCTTCCCCGAAACCAAGGGCTATTCTCTTGAGGAGGTGGCTGAGATCTTTGATGGACCTGATGCTCCTGTCGGTGCGAATGCGATTGGGCAGAAGAAGATGGATGACATGGCGATGCACAAGGAATGAGAGGCAAAGAACTTGAGGGCTTGATATAGTGGTGCAGGCATGAGGTAGAAAGGAAGTGAATTGACTATTACGAGCTACTACACTAGCCCAGTTACTACCATCGCCACAGTTATCGGAGTGATTCTGAGATTGCCCAAGATCCAATAAGTTACGCAAGGAAAAGGTTACAAAAAGAAAAGCTCCACACGCACAGACACTCTATCGTCTCTTGCCCAACCATCTTAAGAGTTACCATTACTTAACCAAGCTAGCCGTAGTGGGAAAGAAAAGTGCATTGTTGAGACAGCTCACAACAGCGTCGCCGCTGCCCTGAAGCACGCTCAAGCAATCTTCCGCAGCTCCCTCTCCGAACGGTCCAAGAGCAGTGTCACAAGCACCAAGGTTCAGTGCAAGTTGCACGGCATTCTGTCCAGCCAAGCTGGAACAAGCCGCTGGGAGTGTCGAGATACACACCCCAGAGAGGGCATTGTTGAGACAATTAACGACAACCGAGCCGGACGTGAAGAGACCGATACCGGAAGTAGTGCAAGATGCCACGGTGCCTGTGTTGTAAGCGCCGAGTGCTGTTCTACACGCAGGAGCGGCTACAGCGATAGCCACGGAACCAGTCAAACTGCCAATGGACTCGCAAGCGTCAGGAAGTGTGAAGCAGGCCGGCGTAGGGGTTGGCGTAGGCGTGGGAGTGGACGTAGTCGTAGATTCAGCGCAGTATGGGATGCCAGTAACGGTACCCGTGCCGGATGTAATGCCAAAAGCAATCTCAAGACACTCAACGATGCTGA
The DNA here is from genome assembly GCA_013396255.1 of Fusarium sp. NRRL 25303. NCBI lineage: Eukaryota > Fungi > Ascomycota > Sordariomycetes > Hypocreales > Nectriaceae > Fusarium > Fusarium sp. NRRL 25303. The sequence goes on from JAAOAY010000158.1 coordinate 21,991, forward strand.
CACCTGTTGTACTGCCAGTGATGTCACCAGTGGACAGACATGTAGCAGCACTTCCGGCAGCAAAGGGACCAAGAGCAACAGCGCAAACAGCAACATCAGCGACAAGCTCAAGGCCATTGGCATTTGCCAGGTCTGTGCAAGCGTCGGGAAGAGTTGTGATGCAACGCTCTTCCAAGGCATCAAGGACACAGTTGAAAATACTCAAACCAGAAGAGCCAATGATGGGCGTGGTCGCGAGACAGGAGGCGACGTTACCAACGGCGTAGGGCCCAAGGGCAACCGTACAGACAGCGAGGACAGGGACAAGGGCTAGACCGTTGGTAGTCTCGAGGTCTGCACAGGCAGCGGGGAGAGCCACGGCACAGGTACCCGAAGTGTTTGGCGAGGGGATACACTCAGTTGCAGAGGAGGATGTCTGAGCCTCAGGAGTGGTTGGGCTTGCGGAGGTTGGGGCTTCGGTTGTAGCAGGCTCAGCAGACGTCTCTGCGGCGGACGAGGTGGGCTCAGCGCTGGTCTCGGGAGCAGCGGAGGAGGACTCGGGGGTGGATGTCGCGGCAGCGGCTGATGAGGTATCGGCTGCGCTGCTGGTAGGCTCAGTGCCAGAAGAAGACGTCTCAGCGTCAGAGGACGTGGCTGGGGCGGATGAAGCCTCGGCCTCTGAGGAACTGGCTGGAACAACAGTGGAAGTCTCAGCGGGAGCGTCAGAAGAGGTCACGGGGGCATCCGAGGTAGTTGGCGATGACGACTCCTCAGCGGGTGAGGACGTGGTACTAGCAGCAGCATCAGAGCTGCTGGTAGGTTCTGTGTCAGCTGAAGAGGTCTCGGCCGCATTAGAAGAGGTGGCAGGAGCAGAGCCAGAGGAGCTGTTGGCACCAGCATCGCTGGATGTCTCTGCGGGGACATCGGAAGAGGTTTCAGGAGTGTCCGATGTTACCGGAGAAGACGTGGCACTGGCACCGGAGTCATCGGAAGTGTTGGTAGGCTCAGTACCCGATGAGGATGAAGCAGGTACATCGGAGGAGGTTGCAGCAGCAGACGAGCCAGCGTCGCTTGAGGTCTCTGCAGGTACATCAGCTGTAGAAGAGGTCTCTTCAGCTGGAGTAGATGAGGACTCAGTGTCGACCGAGGAAGTTGGTGAAGCATCAGAGGTAGACGAGGCACCAGTGTCTGAGGAGCTACCAGCGCCAGCATCACTGGAGGTTTGCGCAGGGACATCCGATGTAGTAGAGGATCCATCAGATGACGCAGAAGTAGAGCTGGCGGGGGAGTCACTGGTTGAGGCACCTGAGGAAGTCTCGGGAACGTCAGAGGTAGCAGGGCCGGAAGAGGCACCGTCATCAGATGAAGTGTTTACACCAACATCACTGGAAGTCTCCGCAGGCGCATTCGAAGTGGCCGAAGACTCAGCAGCATCTGATGTAGTGGCTTCAGCGCCGGAGGTTGATGAGACACCAACATCTGAAGAGCTGTTGGCGCTATCACCACTGGAAGTCTCAGAAGGACCGTTCGAAGTAGCAGAAGACTCCTCGGATGCTGCAGACGTGGGAGCAGCGGAAGAATCACTAGAAGCGCCTGAGCTGGTAGCGGCACCCGAGGAATTCTCAGGGGCACTGGAGGTAGCTGGTTCAGAAGAGGCGCCATTGCCTGTTGAAGTGTTCACGACAGAGCCGTTGGAAGTCTCAGAAGCAACGCCCGATGTGGCCGTAAAGGACTCTCCAGAGCCCGCAGAAGTGCTGGATGTCTCAGTGGGCTCCGAGGACGCGACAGAAGAGGACTCGGGCGAAGCAGATGAAGCCCCAGAGGTTCCACCAGCGGTAGCCGCAGTGCTAGAAGTGTCTGTGCCAGCGTCGGTAGTAGCAGAAGATCCACCGGAAGTTGACTCAGGTCCAGATGAAGAAGCCGCTGAAGACTCTCCACCGGCTCCGGAAGTGGCAGAAGCCGAAGTGCTCTCAGAACCAGAGCCTGAAGAGGTCTCTGAGGGAACGCCTGAGGTACCGGAAGACTCACCAGTATCAGACGAAGACTCAGCAGGGGGGACAGATGTGTTGGAGCTCTCAGAAGGAACACCAGAGCTAGAAGAAGCCTCAGGTACTGACGAGGTAGTGGCGGCACCTGAGCCAGAGGACGAAGCACCGGTGGTCTCAGAGCCAGGGCCGGAAGAAGTCTCTGCAGGGATACCAGAAGACTCTCCAGCAGCAGAAGAAGACTCTCCTGGGTTGGCGGAGGTGTTCGAGCTCTCGGATGGAGTACCGGAAGTGGAAGAGCCATCAGATCCTGAGGAAGTGTTTGAAGGCTCTGAGCCAGTGGAATCAGAAGTTTCTGCTCCAGCTCCCGATGAGGTAGTAGCGGCACCTGAGTCAGAGGTTGAAGAAGCGCCGGTGGCAGCAGAGCTAGAACCAGTAGAGGTATCAGGGCCTGATGAAATGTCAGTGATCTCTTCAGAAGATAACGATGAACTAGAAATTCGTGTAATGAATCCTGATGAGGTGAAGGTAGGCTCGGTGGAAACTTCAGCTGCAGTGGTCTCTGAGCCTGAGCCGGTGGAAGTCTCAGTGGCAATTCCGGTAGAGGCACCGGATCCAGTAGAGGAAGCCTCTGAGCCAGAACCAGTTGAGGCGGTCTCTACACCAGAGCCAGACGAAGACTCCGTTGCAAGTCCAGTAGAAGAACCTTCTGAACCGATAGAGGTACCGTCGGTAGAGACAGGGATACCAGTGCTGTCAGTCTCTGGTGCCGAAGCCGAAGAAGATGCACCTGGCCCAGAAGATGAAAAGGCACCAGTAGGCTCAGAGGTACCAGAGCTTCCAGATGAGGCTTCAGATCCCGCTGATGAAGTCTCCGAGCTGAGCTCCGATGAAGAAGCTCCGGAGGGAACTCCAGTTGAAGATCCTTCGGAACCACTAGAGACACTGGCGGTAGAGGCAGGGGCACCAGTGCTTGATCCCTCATTGACTGTCGAGGAAGCACCCGAGGTCTCTGGGCCAGTGCCAGATGAAGTAGCGCCAGTGGGGATTCCTGTTGAAGAGCCTTCAGAGCCATCAGACGTACCAGCTGTGGCACCAGTACTAGACTCCTCTCCAGCAGTTGAAGAAGCGCCTGATCCCGCTGAAGTGGTCGCAGATCCGGTGTCAGAGGATGTAAAACCACCAGAGGGAACACCAGTGGAAGATTCCCCAGAGCCGTCAATGCTTGTAGAGGCAGGGGCACCAGTATTGTCAGTCTCTGTAAACGGAGCAGAAGAACCACCAGTCGCCGCTGAAGATGTCCCAGCGCCAGAGCCAGATGATGTATCACCGGTAGGAGCTCCCGTTGCAGATAAATCAGAGGTGCTGCTTGTAGCGCCAGAGTTACCACCTGTTTCGGATGAAGTACCTGATCCGGTACCAGAAGTCTCGGCTCCAGAAGACTCAGCACCAGAGCCAGAGGAGGTGGTGTCAGTGGGGACTCCTGTCGAAGATCCTTCGGGGCCGTCAGATGACGAAGCTGAGAGGACTTCAGTGGAGGATACTTCAAAGCCACCGGAAGTGGTGGTTGCAGAGCCTGGCGCGCCGGTGTTAGCATTGATTGCGGTATCTGAAGACGACCCTGATGCGATTGGTGATGTCTCTGAGCCGGACTGTGAGGATGAAGCTTCTAAAGGAAGTCCAGTAGATGACCCTTCAAAAGCACCAGATGTAGTGCTTGCAGATTCGGAGCCAGCGTTACCACTAGTCTCCGACCCTAGAATTGAAGAAGCACCCGATCCGTCTGAAGATGTTCCTGCGCCAGTGCCAGATGTGGAGACAGTGGGAAGTCCCGTTGAAGATACGCCAGAGCCATCAGAGGTGCCAGTTGACTCAGGGCCGACAGTGTTGCCATCAGTTACAGTCTCAGAGGCAGTAACTGATCCAAGTGAAGATGTCTCTGAACCGAAGTCAGAGGACACAGCTCCAGAAGGAATCTCAGTTGATGATGCTTGAGAACTGCCAGAAGTGGTGCTCTCTGAGCCAGGTGCAACCGTGTAACCACTAGTCTCTGTAGCGGGAACGGATGTGGTATCAGAACTCTGTTGTGATGCGGCGCTGGAGGTGCTCGAAGCGCCATCAGAGCTTCCTGGAGCAGTGGCTGACTGACTACCAGCACCAGAGGTTGACAAAGTACCCGATGGAGAACTGGTAGACTCGCCAAGGCCAGTGCTACCAGTGTTGCCGTTGTTAAGGGAGCCGGAAGATTCCGAGCTCTGCTGGGATGCCGTGCCAGAAGTACCTGGGCCTCCAGCACCAGAGGTCTCTTGACTTTGAGAGCCAGAGGTTGGCGGTGCTCCTGAAGCACTAGTAGTCAAAGATCCATTAGTGCCAGTAAAGGTACTGCTTAGAGACTCAGTACCAACGGCGCCACCGTTGGACAGGGTATCCGACACTGAGGATGCAGAAGAAGCACCTGAGCTCTCCTGGGATGCGGGACCAGAGGTACTGAAGGCAGACTCAGAGCTGCCAGTAACAGAAGCTGACAAATCACCTGATGCAACTCCAGTTGGAGATTCCATAGAGCCACTGGAAGTGTCGCTCGTAGAACCAGAGTTGCCATCGGTCAAGGAATCAGAGGCAGAGGATTGGGAAGAAGAAACACCTGAACTTTGCTGGGAGGGGGAATCGGAAGTGCTTGAAGCGCCAGAGTCGGAGCTTCCGGGGGAAGACGTTGACTGACCTTGAGAACCATTAGAGGTTGATGAAACACCCGAGCCCTCGCTAGTTCCGGTGGCTCCAGGGGATACAGTTGAAACAGGCGTGGGCTCGATCACGATCACGGTACCGACAGGGTCTGTTCCAGATGGTGACAGAGTAATACTTGTGCCAATGGGTCCACTACCTGTGATGGTGGTGTAGGGACCGGTGAAGGTTGAACCAGGTACTGAAGTTGACGGCTCGAGGATGATGACTGTGCCGATAGTATCTGTGCCTGACGGGGGAAGGGTCAAGGTAGAGGTACCAGTAGCGGTACCTGTGTTGACGCCAGTGATAGTGGTAAAAGGCCCAGTGAAAGTCGAGGCAGGAGCTGAAGTCGAAGGTTCAAGAACAATGACAGTTCCGATGGTGTCAGTTCCTGTCGGGGGCAGAGTGATGGTAGATACTCCTGTGCCTGTGCCTGTGTTGATACCAGTGATCGTGGTGAAAGGACCTGTGAACGATGAAGCAGAGGCTGATGTTGATGGCTCGAGCACGATGACGGTTCCAATGGTATCGGTTCCTGACGGTGGGAGAGTGACTGTTGAGGCTCCTGTGGCGGTACCTGGGCTCACACCAGTTATAGTGGTGAATGGACCAGTGAATGTTGACGCAGGTGCTGAGGTCGAAGGTTCTAGCACAATGACTGTGCCAATGGTATCTGTTCCAGATGGCGGAAGTGTGATGGTCGAGGCCCCAGTCGCAGTACCCGTGTTGACACCAGTGATGGTAGTGTAGGGTCCGGTGAAAGGAGGAGCTGAAGTTGAGGGCTCCAACACAATAACAGTGCCAATAGTGTCGGTTCCAGCTGGTGGCAAGGTGACGGTCTGAGCTCCCGTAGCTGTGCCTGTGTTCACTCCGGTGATGGTGGTGTATGGGCCTGTAAACGTGGTTGGGGTAGCAGCTGTAGATGGCTCCAGGACAATCACTGTACCGATTGTATCTGTACCAGAAGGCGGCAGAGTGACTGTCTGAGCTCCCGTAGCTGTACCAGTGTTCACTCCGGTGATGGTGGTATATGGGCCGGTGAAAGCTGGAGATGAAGTCGAGGGTTCCAAGACAATGACGGTACCGACAGTATCCGTACCCGAGGGCGGGAGAGTCAGAGTAGCAGGACTAGTTGCCGTTCCGGTGTTGACACCAGTAATGGTTGTGAAGGGCCCAGTGAAAGCGGTGGCTGCAGCTGAAGTTGAAGGCTCCAAGACGATAACCGTACCAACTGTATCTGTGCCGGAAGGAGGCAGGGTCAGAGTAGAAGGGCTGGTTGCAGTTCCAGTGTTAACGCCTGTAATTGTAGTGAAGGGACCTGTAAAGGTTGTTGGGACTACAGAAGTGGAAGGTTCTAGGACGATGACTGTGCCTATGGTGTCCGTGCCAGAAGGAGGTAGGGTAACAGTAGAAGCACCAGTTGCAGTTCCCGTGTTGACGCCCGTGATAGTAGTGAATGGTCCGGTGAAAGGTCCAGTGGCACTGGCGCTGGTAGAAGGCTCAAGCACGATAACAGTACCAATGGTGTCAGTACCGGAGGGAGGTAGAGTAACAGTAGAAGATCCAGTACCAGTGTTGACGCCAGTGATGGTCGTGAAAGGACCCGTGAAGGTTGTGCGGGTCGAGGGCTCGAGGACAATCACAGTGCCGACTGAGTCAGTGCCAGAGGGAGGAAGAGTCACAGTTGAGGCACCAGTTGCAGTCCCGGTGTTGACGCCAGTGATAGTAGTAAAAGGTCCCGTAAAAGTCCTGGTTGTTGAGGGCTCTAGTACAATCACTGTGCCGATAGTATCGGTACCAGAAGGAGGCAATGTTACTGTGGAAGACCCGGTGCCAGTGTTCACGCCAGTAATGGTAGTGAAAGGTCCAGTGAAGGTCTTGGTCGTTGACGGCTCAAGCACAATGACAGTACCAACAGAGTCAGTCCCAGATGGTGGCAAGGTCACAGTAGAAGCGCCGGTGCCTGTGTTAACACCAGTGATTGTCGTGAAAGGCCCAGTAAAGGTCTTGGTCGTGGATGGTTCCAGCACAATGACAGTGCCAACCGTATCGGTGCCTGAGGGAGGAAGTGTGACGGTTGAGGAACCAGTACCAGTGTTGACACCGGTGATGGTAGTGAATGGACCAGTAAAGGTTGTGCTTGAAGAAGGACCAATCACGATAACAGTACCGCTTGGGTCACCACCTGAAGGAGGAAGGGTGACGGTGGTTGGGATGGGACCAGATCCTGTGATGGTAGTAAAGGGACCAGTGAAAGTGCTCGAAGGAGCAGAAGAAGAAGGTTCAAGAATGACAACAGTTCCAGTAGAGTCGGTACCAGAGGGCGCCAACGTGAGAGTTGCAACGCCAGTGCCAGTGTTGATTCCGGTTATGGTGGTGAAGGGACCTGTGAAGCTAGAGGCAGGGGCAGTGACTGAAGGCTCGAGAATGACAACCGTACCGGTCGGGTCAGAGCCAGATGGCGCTAGCGTAAGTGTTGCAGTCAGACTTCCTGAGTTAACGCCTGTGATCGTAGTAAAAGGGCCAGTGAATGTGCTTCGCGGTCCAGTTGTGCTAGGTTCAAGAACGATAACAGTGCCTATAGAACCTGTACCGGAAGGAGGAAGAGTAACAGTCGTTCCCGATGAGCCGGTGTTAACTCCAGTGATGGTTGTAAAGGGACCGGTGAAGGTATTTGGCTTCGACGTCACACTGGGCTCGAGGACAATGACAGTGCCGGTAGGATCCGAGCCTGAGGGGGGAAGGGTAACAGTCGAAGCAGCGGTGCCAGAATTAACGCCAGTGATTGTGGTGAAGGGTCCTGTAAAGGTCGTCCTCCACGCAGTCGTGCTTGGCTCAAGGACTATAACCGTGCCAACACTGTCTGTGCCCGAAGGGGGAAGTGTGACTGTAGTTCCGGCAGAACCAGTGTTGACTCCAGTGATAGTAGTGAAAGGGCCCGTGAAGGTGGTCCTCTGAGCACTTGTACTAGGCTCCAAGATGATAACAGTGCCGATGGAGCCTGTACCAGAGGGGGGGAGTGTCACGGTTGTACCAGTAGAACCAGTGTTGATACCAGTAATGGTGGTAAATGGACCAGTGAAGGTGCCCTTCGAAGTAACAGAGTTGGGGTTGGGGACACCAGAGCCTCCAGCCGTGGTATGAGCCGAGCCACCAGAGGAAGCATGTCCAGATCCGGAAGATGCCGTAGGTCCAATAACAATAACAGTGCCAGTGCCATCCGTGCCAGATGGTAGAATAGTGAGAGTCGTTGCTGGAGACTTACCTGAGTTGGTAGAAGAGGGCTTGGAACCAGAAGAAGTTGGATCTATCACAATGACAGTTCCAACACCCCCAGTGCCAGAAGGTGGGAGTGTCAGAGTGGTAGCCCGAGATCCCGGACCAGAGCTCGTGATGGTCGTATATGGACCAGTGAAAGGCTTGCTCTCAGTACCAGTGCCAGAGGGAACAACCACGATAACAGTTCCGCTGGGGTCATTGCCCGAGGGAGGAAGAGTCAGAGTGGTTGGGTGACTTCCAGCAGGTCCATTGTTTGTAATAGTCGTATACGGCCCGGTGAAGGCGGGACGTGTACCACCAGAGCCGCCCGAGCCACCCGATGGGTTGACTATGATAACGGTTCCGGTGTGATCATTGCCAGAGGGCGGTCGGGTGATCGTAGTGGGGTTCGATCCGGGGTAATTGCTAGTGATGGTCGTATAGGGACCAGTAAAATACGGTTCCGGGTTACTAAATGCAAGTCATTAGGGCCCGTCTCTTCCGAGATCCAATCATCGGATAAACTTACCCAGTGATGTACCTAGTCGAAGTCTTGGTGATAGTAAATGCAGTGACCAAGGTAGTAGGAGCACCAGTGATAGGAATCGTAGTCCCATCAATAGTAAGAACTGTATTGCTAGTGAACACAGCACTTATACTGACGGGCTGAAGCCCAACGATAACCTCAGGCTGGACCTTTACGATAGAAACCCCATCAGGGCACTCTTCCGTAGGTCGAGCTTGGGTAGTCGAGCCCAGGAGCAGAAGCTCAGGGATGAAATGCCAAAGACGCATTGTCGAAACGAATGACACCCAAAACGATTGTTGTAACAAAGAGATGAAGAAAGAGAGTGATGTTGATGAATAACGAGACTTCTAACTGCAGAAGACTCTGATATTTATGGATAAGATCCTAAGAAAGGGGGATGGAGAATATCACGAACGACTTCCCCAAAGCGAACATATCGCGAGAGTGGCATGTTCAACTAAGGTTTGTCTTGTTGAGTTATTCTGTAAGCATCTGGGCCCGGGTGAAGACATACCGTCAGGAATGCAAAGATAGTAGACCTTTCAAGTGAAGTGATTTTCAGCTCACCTCGCTTAGAAGCTATCTCGAGAATAAATCAACCGTATTCGTTCTTCTCTCGCTTCATAACGCCACCAAATTCCTCGAATGTCATGATATTATCCTTTTCAAATATCCCTCTGTCTGCTTTAGGCATCGTAAGGTCTTGGGATGGTGTTGAGGGGGACCCTTTTGGTTGACTCGTTGGTGATGATTCGGAGGGTCTGAAGTATAAGTCATATTAACTCTGCCCTAGCTAAGACAAACTCGTTACCCGCGGGATCTGGATATGGGTGAAAGTGGATATAACGTGGATTTGATAGGAGGGGAGGGTCTTGAGGGAGCGATCCCCGTTGACGCGAAGGGCATTGCCGAGACAGACCTTCTACTTCCGGTTATGATTTTCAGCTGGTTATGCCCGTTGGCAGTTCCAATCATTGTCTGGAATAAACGAGTTGCAAGCCCAATCCGGATAGTTGATTCAGAAAGACATCAGATATCACGTCCTTCCTGCGGGCCTGGAAGTCGTGATGGTATCATTAACCAATGCAGGGGACATTCCATCAAGTCTTGGAGATGTGATTAACTTTGCTTCTACTTTGAAGGGCGGGCTAGATCAAGACTGACGGGGATCGCGTGCCGGATTTGTTGTGGTTGTTGTTGAGAAGGCTTCACCTGATGCGTGATCTTTGCGAAAGGCTAGAGACATGCCAACGTGAAAAATATAAATACTCCAACTATCTTTTCAGAGTGGAAATTAGCAACGCACATATCGCCGCTTCACTCGTTAATCATGTTGTTCACTCCGCTCATTCTTCTCTTCCCCGCCGTTAGTCATGCCTCTTGGCTTCCCGTCAGGCTCCCCATCAGGCGAGGACAGCTTTCAAGCCCCGAAGACTGTACTGTAACAAGTACTCTTTCTCCCGTCACTGTAACCAGTCTCCATCCTACCTCTACATTTGGACCCCATGGCTCTGGCTCGGGTGGTTCCGATGGTTCTGGCCATGGTCAGGTGACAGGGGGCGGCACTCTCGTCTACACCACTGCCCTTCCAACCCTTGGCCCCAATGGTCCAGGTGTACATACTTATACCATCACCGCCCCCTGCGCCTCGTCTCACTGCCAGAGACCTCCCTCCACCGAGTGTCCTCCTGGTTTCACCACCACGGCCGTTATCTGTCACGTCTGTGGCGAGCACCCAGTCACGACCACTTTGACTCTCCCTATCGAGTCAGCTACAGCTGCTCAGGGGTCTCAAGGTGGGGCCGCCAAGGCTGGCTCTACTCTCACTGCGGTCGTCACGTCCGTTGTTCACAAAACCGTCGTGCCTGTTTCTCCCGCTGAGAGCGTGTACCCGTGGATTTCCCGCGGTGGTCCTGAATTACCCGATGCTCAGAAACCGTCTCAGGGCTCTGGTGGTTCAGATGCCAAGCATGATGGTGCAGGAAAAGGCGACGAATTACCCGATGGCCCTAAGCACACCGGCGCTCCCGAATTGCCCGCTGGTGGAGGTGCGGACACTAGTTCTCACAGTTCCACTGTGGATGCACCTAGCGGAGCCTCTACTGCAGCGGGTAATGAAGCCGGGCACGGAGACGGAGACGGAGATGAAACGGGATCCGAGTCGGCATCTCCTTCTGACGACGCTAGTCCATCGGCCGTCGTTGTTACTGGCCACGCGGCCGAGACTAAGGTGACCAAATTTGTTGTCCTCAAAGCCGTCCTCTTTGCTGCTATGGTCTTGTATCCTCTCTACATCTAGTCAAAAGGATAAATGATATCCGGAGGCATGTCGAGTCAGAATGTGGCGTTTCTCTTCTCATAATAATCGATCTATTGAGCTTTCAGAATTTTACAGTGCCCTTGTAACTCTGTATCTGAGACATGCATTCAACTGGCTGGGTGATCGATCTATTAGCTATCTTTACTTAATACAATTCATCCACTTTGTTTTGTTGGCCAAACTCATTCTGAAGCTCCGCGATTGGTCGAGTGTTTCAGCGGCTCAAGTCAATGTCTCGGCATCGGCTACGCGACTCCATTTCGAGCCTCCTCCAGCTGAACAGGGGCTTACAACGGCGCCAACGACGTGCTAGCCTCTTTTGTCAGCTGTCAACTACAAGCTAACGGTTCAGTTGTCTCATTGATGACGACGTCAATATCAGCCACACTTTAATATTTATTGGTCGCCTCGTAAAATTGCGGCAATATTACCAATACCAATACTTCATTCGTTTGCAGTCGGTAATTGACTATCTATTTTCTCTGCCCTTAGATATCACTCCATCATCTGGGCATCTCCGTTCTGTATCTCCCCCATCAAAGCATCATACCATGCGTCAAGAGCCTCATCAACATTAAATCCACCGCCATCCAAGAACTCATTCACCTGGTTCACATATGCTTCTACTCCGTCACCCATTGAGAACATTATATCGTCGCTGGCATTAAAAATAAGTCCTTGTGACATTGTGCCAGGGGAAATGGTCGAGTTCATAGCCCCTGGACTAATGCTGGTGAAAATCGTCTTGGCGTAAACTTTGTTCCTCACAGCCTGGAACAAGTCTTTGTACTTTGTCAAATATGGAGCTCTCATATTAGTAATTCCTCGGTCAATCAGGTCTAGACAAATCGCAGTGTCGTTGAAATGTCGATGTGACCTCGGAGCATCATCTCCAGTCTGTGGTAGGGCCATCGCTTGCCTGCAGGATATGCATGTCAGTCACATTCCAGGCTTCAGCTCGTTTAGCTCGTTCAACCTACCAGTCACAGTAAAGAGCCGCCAGTCCGACAAGGATAATATCATGCAGCTGTCTAAAACATCGACAAATAGCAGAAATGCCATATTCGCCCTCGATTTTGGACCAGTGACTGATTGCAGTCGAAGCGGCCTTGGAACAGTAAGAAGCCATTTGGCGTGATGGCACCATGAATGTAGGTGATGGCCTGTGTAGTAGAAGCTGCAAAAGGCAGTACTCAATCTTCATCTCAGAGTACTCCCGAGATGGCTTCAGTCCCATTGCCTCCAATTGCTGCTCCCAGAGTTCAAGGTCTCTCCGTATTTGATCGGAGGTCGCACAAATCTGCTGGAATGTAGTATCCATAGCCGTGCCGCTCGGCCCTCTCGCTATGTAGATCGACTCAAGGATGCGACCACCAATTCTCCGCAATGTAATAATGTGACGAATAACCTCAACGTTGTGCTTGTGGAGAACGGGGGCCATGGAGCTCTCAAGTGGTGTCAGGGCATCGAAAGTGGCTGGATTGGGTAACATGGTGTGGACTGCATGGTCCCGAATGGATAGGACTCGCCCTGTCAGGGTCGCAACTTGTCTAGTGTGCGAGGTCAGTCGAGTCAGAACTCTCGATTGGGCGAGACAACTAACCGCTCCAGGTTGTATGCACACCACCACGTCCTATTCCGGACTTCTAATTCTTCAGCTGTGAAACCCCAGTCTTTGTTGTGACGGTGGAGTCCTGCCTCTATGGCGGCCGACATGATGTACCGGCTGAGCTGCCAGAGGTCGTTATTGTGGCTGCTGTGGGACGAGTCTAGCATCCATATCGCCAGAAGCAGCACTGCTTGTATCCCGAAGAGGTCTCTTGGGTGGTCACTAAAGTTATTGAAGAAGCGCAATGAGGTCTGAAAGTATGCATTGGAGTCGTTGAGGTCCATCATTGCTGTAGACTGGGCATCTTTCGTGGTCAGTTGACAGCTTGCTAGCGCAAGGATAGCAAACACAGTAAACTTCTCATGGTCACTACACTGCCTGGGAGTCTCATAGATATGCTGAAAGACCCTTCTCAAATGTGGAAGCTGTAAAAATGGCCACCAGATGTGTACCCTAGAGATGTAGGTGTGGAGGAGAGCCCTTGCAATAGGCTGAGGTGGCAGTGCAGCAGTTGCTTCACACAGGGGCTGTTCAAGACCATTTCCCTGACTCCCAGGATCCCATGAGGGAACAAGATTAAGCTGCTTGAAGAAGATCCTCGCAAATGTCGATCCGGCCGCGCTGCCGACTGAAGCAGATCAAAGATCAGCAGGGTCTTCAATTGATGATCATGATTGATCTTCACTTACCATACTTGCTACCTGAGTACAAATCTGATCCTCCCGTGGTAAGGAAACCCACCTCTTCAGCCTCCTTCTGCAGATCAGCACGGGGTTCCGGATTCACTTCCGAGGGCTCTGGCTCCGGCTCAGGAACGATCTCATTGGGTGTTGGGACCAGTCTCAACCTTGCTTCGAGGTCATTGATTCGATCTTGAAGGGCTTTCACTACTGTGTATGGGTAAGAGACGCAGTCTGTGATGTTGCATGCTTCATTCTGTCTTGCGCATGCTGTACACTGCGGAACTCTGAGGTCGCACTTAGACTCGGTGTCAGCCGAGAGTCTCAAAGGAGCTTGCTATTGCCTGTAGATGAACTCACTTTAACCTTACGTGATCGACAACGACTGCATGCTTTTGAAACAGATGGTTGGAGAGTTGAAAGCATGGAACATTATTGTTTAGGGTAGCGATATTCTTTTTCTTCCTGGTGAGCAAGGATAATAGCCAAATCTAAATGTCTCGCACCCATCCGAAAATAGTGGGACCATCATGGTTGACGCCATAACGGATCGGAATTATGCAATTACCGAACCGAGCGTTATCTCGGCGTTATCCGATATCTGTTTATCGATAAGCTTGAGGAAGCACCTCGACTAATTGATGTGAATTATTACATGTCCAGCTTGGGATGCGTGATGGTTCACAAAGAATAATTCACCGATGAAGTTCAAGTTATATGAAATTGGCTTTTTTACTATATGTTATTTATTTACCTTTAAATTACATCCCACAGTGAGCTCATCAACACGTTTATTCCAGAGCAAACATCGACATTTCAAAGCAACGTACAGGGTAGCCTCTTCTTGGACAGATCACGGGACGACCCACTGAAGTATGCCGCAACTTTGTATGTCTCTGATTTCCGACGCCTGACCTTTGATCTGCTTCAAATCACTATGTGCAACGCCTTGTAAGTCATTGCGGCTATAAACTTTCCGTTTAATAACAAATCTATAAAGCTCTACTGAAGGTGCTGTATCACAAAGTCATACAAATGAACTCGCGAAATTAACACGAGAACATCACGTGTCTCATTGACCCGTTCACAATTGAGCGGTGTAAGATTGTGCATATTATCAATATATCAATTAATCAGAATCAAACTATCGCGGGAAAAGCCTAGGCTCTTCTAGTAAGTGTAGCGGAAGTTGGGATTCTGCCAATCCGTCTTGTCGCTCCTTTCAGCCTCCAGTCCAATATCAGTGTCGTCATGAGCCTTGCCATATTGCTTGTTGCGCCTCCTGTTCTCTATACCGCAGAGAACATAGTACGCCAAACCAGTGGCAGCCATCAAGACAAATGCAAAAAGCATAGAACCGATGCCGAGGGCATACGTGGGTGCCTGTCTGTCAAGGAAGAACTGGGGTCCAACGATATTGCCAACGGCTGAAACCTTCAGTTAGTTGACGGAATCGACGTGATTGACATTGAGAGGGAACATACCGTAGACAATTGCGATAGAGATACCCATAAAGCTCTTCTTTGTCGCACCAGCAGTGTTTGAGGAAGAGAGACTGAGCAGAAAGACCCAAGGGACGTTGTAGAAGCCCATGAGATAGACTCCTGCCAAAGACGCGTCGCGTTGTGTCGCAACATCAAGAGAATGTACCATGACAGCCCCAACAAGACCCATCAGCGCACCAAAGATCCAGAAGATGCATCGCAGATTAGGAATGAAGAACGCAACAGTGGTGAGAATAGCCTGACTGATCATCGCAACTGCTGCTTGCGGAGTAGCCATGAGGACGGTCTTTGTCTTACTGAAGCCATAGCCAGCGATGATGAGTGGGTTGAAGTTTGTGATGCCGGCGTTGGCGAGGGCGTAGCCAAAGACGCCGAGCCAGATGCAGTAGCACTTAGGATCACGAAGAGCCTCCAGGATTTGAGCAGTTTGGAATTTCTAATATCATCGTGTCAGCATCGGACCAGCCGGGGTAAGTCTCAGTGACTAACCTTCTTTGACTCGATACCAGTTTGGTTGGGAGCGAGGCGAATCATGGCAAGTTTCTTCTCTTCCTCCGTGAAGAACCATGCCTTTGAGGGAGTATCGGGAAGACCGAAGAAGACAAGAGCTCCAGCGAGGATGGTGCAGGATCCATATATAAGGAAGATGTACTGTCACTTCTTGTCAGCACAGGTGTTTCGCCTGAAACGACGTTTACTGACCTTCCAAGTGGATAGCGATCCATTGATCTGTCCAATGGCATAAGACAGAATGCCTCCAAACACGCCAGCGAAAGTATTATACCAAAACGCCGTTCTCAGAGGCTGCTCGTTCCTCAAATACCACATGGAGTTGATGATCATCATGCAAGGCAGTACAGCTGCTTCAAAAACACCAAGAAGGAATCTGATAGTCGCTAGCCCAGCGAAGTTATGGCAGAGCGCCATGAAGCATAGGGCAACACCCCATAGAGTGAGGCAGCCACCGACATACTTGCCGATAGGAATCTTTGTCATTAGCCACAGATTGGGGAACTCCATGGCGAGGTAACCGAAGTAGAAGATACTGCTTAGCCAGCTGTACTCTTGGGGCTTGAGGTGAGCATCTTCTTTGATACCGAAGATGGCGGCGTATCCGAGTGCATTCTTGGATACGTCAGCAGGAAATTGGTAGAATTTGAGTATCCAGACATACCTTATCCAAGAAAGCCAGTGTCATAGACAGAACAGCCAGCGGCATGACGACCAGGTCTGTCTTGAGGAGCAGTCGCTTTGACTGGGCCTTGGTTAACTCCAGCACCTCATCCTGCTCGCGATCAGAAGCGACAGATTGAGCCATTTCCTTAGCCTGGCCTTGCTCAGTCTTGGGGGTCTGCGACATAGTGGAAAATTATCGAAGAAGTCTAAGTCTAGAGGCGAGATGGGAAGTCCCTCGACGATCTTTCAATGCTTCGCATGGTCATCTTTATGAATTTCTCAAGTCAAATCTGCTACAAAGTTAGTCTACCACTTCCCCGGGTTTGGCGGGGCCAATTTCGCTGCAACGGGGAGTTTGTCGCTGTAGTTGTTAGGCTTCGGTGTACAACGAGACGCTCGGCCAGCACCGAGCTCACTACTCGGACGCTACCGAGGGAGCTTTACTGCTTTGAGGAGTTCTAGCCTATCACCCCGCCTTGTTATCTGGGGTTGGGCATGATAACGAACGAACCAGAATTGATACCGATGACGATTGGGGAGCCTTGCGATCACGTCAAGTTACAGTGGGTAGTTGGCCGATTTTGATAACGAAACCGCGAAATCGTCGTGAGATTGAGTGTCAGAGGACGAAAGACTTTGGATCAGGCGACTCTACTAAATTTATTTCGAGTTCAAGTCGAATAATTCTAAATTATCCTAAATTCGACTAAGAATCTTATCACTCTATACAAATCCAGGGCTTTCTGTAGGCTCGAGCTCAGTGGTAGATGATCCAAGCCTTATCGGATTATCACGCTTGCGCGAGTCATCTCGGTCACGACCGAATTTGCCGTCCGGTGGACACCGAGCTCACCTCCACGGTCCGAAGATCCAACGTGAGCCTGATTGAAATTCTCGTAGATATAATATTTGACTGAATTGAACCATTCCATCTCAATATCACGAAATCGAAGCCCCATATACAAGTTTCAATCCACAGCAAATATGACAAACACCAAGCAGGGAAGCCATGGAGGCTCAACGCATAGCTCTGTGCCGAATGCGAAGAATGCTTCTATCAGAGTAAGTTGCTTCATTGAGTATGTGCATAATAGGTACTGACGGAGACTCAGGTTGGGATTCGTAATGGTGTCACTGGCGAGTTCAATTTGGTACCTCGAGCAGAAGCTGTAGTGTCAGTATTTGACTCAAATTTCCTCATTGGTGATGGCATCTGGGTAAGTGCTGGTCCCCAACAAGCTACAAAATAATGACTAACACTAGTCAAGGAAGGTATCCGTGCAAACAAGGGCCGAGTTCAGTTTGCCAAAGAGCATATCAATCGCCTTTTCCAGTCAGCGAAAGCTATGTACATGGATCTCGGTCTATCCAAAGGAGATCTTCTTGACCTTATTCACAAGACCCTTGATGCGAATGACATGGGAGACGATGAGCATGTTCACATCAGACTTGTCGTCAGTCGCGGTCTGAAAGCCACTCCCTACCAAAACCCCAAGGTCAACATTGGCCTTCCTCTCATCGTCATCATCCCTGAGTCCAAGGCCGTTGACCCCAACTCCAAGTCAAGAGGCCTCAGACTCGCGACAACATGGGTCCGTCGCGGCCCGCCTGATGTCAAGGATGAGCAGTGGAATCACATCTCAAAAGCCACGGATGTCCAAGCTTGTATCCACGCGAACGTGATGAATGTCGACGAGGCCCTCATGCTTGACCTACGCGGCTTTGTCAAGACGTGCAACTCAGTCAACTTCTTCATTGTTCGAGGTGACGAAGTCTGGGCGCCTACCAAGGATAACCAGATGCAAGGAATTACCCGTCAAAAGACTATCGATGTTTGTCGAGCGAATGGCATCACCGTTAGAGAATTGGACTTTACTCTGACTGAGACCTATGGCGCCGATGAGGCTTTCTGCACGGGGACTTTCCCCTCACAAATCCATGTTACCGAGATCGATGGGCGAGTAATTGGTGATGGAAAGAGAGGGGTTGTTACAGAGAAGATACAGCAGTTGTACTCGGAGCTTGTACGGAAAGACGTGGAGAGGTCCAGGGAGGAGATCAAGGCCGAAGTGGTTAGTCCACGAGACTTGTCGTTCTTGAAGTCAAAACTATAACTGTAATATTACTTGCTCGAATATTGTTATTCCTTGATCACTTCGAACACAGTCTTTCCTAACCCGCCCTTTCCCTTGTAAGTCTGATCGCAAGCTTCACGGACCGCCTTAATATCTCGCATGTCAACCCTTGCTCCAACAACAGGCGTCACCTTTCCACTCTCCACATAACCCGTAAGCGTATCCAAATCTTCGCGATTTGGGTCCAAGAAATGGTACATGTATGTCACTCCCCGGCGCCAAGCCCGAAGTCTACGTATCGCATCAGCTGCATCCAGAAACAGTCGCCCAGCAAATGGGATTCGAGGATTATCCGGTCGGCGCATCACACTAGAAGCTTGGAGGGTCGAGGCAGATGGAGTTGTTGAGATTGAGACGATCATGCCGGTTGAGGGAACCATGAGTGAGAGGAACTCCGTGGATTGACCGGTGGTGTCGAAGCAGAAATCGACGGACTTTGCAGGAATGGCTTCAGAGATTTTCTCTTTGGTGTAGTCGATGACTGTGATACTGGTCAGCTAAGTGTCGGTGGTCGAGATCATGACTTACTCTGATCCACTGTACCCTGGCCAAGAAGCTCTGGAACCTTGGCGATCTTGGTGGTGGAGACTGTAGTGATAACTTTGCCAGCGCAGAAGACATTCTTGGCCAATTGACATGCGATAGCCCCTGTACCGCTCACTGCAAACAGGCGTCAGTATCTCTATAGACAACAGAAGTGATGCGTCACTTACGACCACCAGGGATGAACACTGTCTTGCCCTCCAGCGAGCCCTTGTATTGCCCGAGAACCTGCAATGCCGTGACTCCAGCCAGTGGCAATGACGCAGCATCGGCAAATGAGAGATTCTTAGGTTTCAAAGAGACGTAATCGTCTGTGCACTTCACGTACTCGCTCCAAGCACCTGTTTCATAATGTCAGTAGTCGGTTCTCCCTCTCACGAGGCATGCTATCATACCTCTCCCGACTTCTGGCAACCTTGAATAGACTTCATCGCCAACTTTTAGTCTTGTCACACTTTTCCCGACTTCCACCACGACACCTGCAGCATCATACCCAATTTTATATGGGAACCTTGACAGCCGTGTTATCAGCCTGAGTCTTTCATTTTCATTGAGGGAACTTACTCTTCCTTTATCGCCATCTTAAAGACACCAGCGGCCTTCTTCACATCGACCGGATTGATACTTGCTGCATGGACTTTGATGAGAACATCATTGTCCCCAGTAATGGTTGGCTTCGGTGCTGTCGAGAGTTCATAGCCACCTGGGCTGGTGTATGTTGGCGCCGTGATTGAGAGCATATCTGTCACCATCGTCGCTATTGTGTCAGTTTGATTGAGACAAGGAGCAATGCAATAAAGTTATAGTAAACTATACACTAGCACGGAGACTTTTGTCAACTGCGCGGTCCGAAAATTCCATTTGATGTCCAGTAAAACCATTGCCACCTGTGATTGGTAAGATATTTTGACTGTTTTCAGTCAAGGTCCGGGGCCTCGGCTGAATCCACCAGGTGCGAATCCGACCGTCGGAATTGGCTCCCTAATCCCGGTCCAGGCTAGAAACATTGGACTGGCTGGTACAGCAAATCAACCGCCGGGACAACATTCGTCCGGGTACGGACGCATATCGAGCCGATTACGGAGTACTGAGCAGCTCGTTTCCTTGGACTGTAGTTTAGGGTTATCTTTTCAGAATTTGGTAGAGAAGCCAGTTGGAAGTTTTCTGTTGGTGTTGCATTATTTGCGATTCACAATGCCTAAATATATCGTGCTACATCGGCCAAGTGATTGGCCCGTTAATTTCTTATATCCACAAACGACTTTCCTCGCTATACCCCATGTCGTCAGCATATCTCGTGAAGCTCCCTACAACAATGTCTGGGACATGGTCGTCGCAGTGCATGGTGTCAACAATGTCGCTAAAAAAAGTGTTAGCTATATCCTGGTGATTGGTGAAATGGTAGTACTTACTAGCTGCTCTCCTTTGTCACTCTTACACACTCATTATCCAGAAATCTCAGCCGACCAGTCCCCTCGGTATCACTACCAAATTGGACGAACTGAAACTTTAGTGTCATAGAAGCTTGCCCGCACCTGATGAGGTAGTCAATAGCCCGCTTGATGGGAAACCTGACCTGATCGGCACCAGGTTCCCAGACCCCATCGGTGTAGATATAAATGCTAGTAGGCTTGACCTTTCTTCCAACAAGAATCCGATCGAGTATTATTTCCAGACAACCTCTCATGCTACAGCTCCCATCGACCGTCGGCATTCTGGCGATGGCTTTCTCGATCTGCGAGCTAGTCTTGCATATCCGTGGTTTCTTGGCGATTTCCGATGCAGCATAGAGCTCCATGCCGTTGCCGTCAGCAGCCTTTGTAACGTAACTGATGACTTTTGCCGTCTTAATCACCTTTTGCTTGTGAATTCGCATCGATCTGAAGTTATCGATGAGCATGATCTGGAAACTGGTGATTAGTGGAGTATCGTACGATAACAGTCGGAGACATACCTGGTCCCTGCCTCTCGCCATCGCGATGATGCTTCGAGCCTCTTCCATACCGCGGAGCTTCATTATCTCCTTCGATTTATCTGATCTTATACCAATTGAACTTGGGAACGAAGAGAGGGCGGTCTTTTCCATCAATCGATATACTTCATCCACTGTCACCTTCGGAAGTTTTGATAACTGGCTTTCAAAGGGCGCAACATGATTGCTTGTGGCCCTCTCGTTCTTATAGAGTAAGCCATCCTCTATATTCCTGATCTTCGTCTCTGCTCGTGTCATAACTTGCATCGCTGTCAATCTATCCTCTACACCAGTGAGCATGTAATCCAGTATGATTCCGCTCATATAAGGCGAGATATCGTCGTTGCCTCTTTTTTGTTGGAGTGCTAATCTATGGAACTCTTCAACAACAGATAGGCGCTCCACTCCATCGTGGAAATATGCACTGTGATCATAGTCTTTTAAGTGACGCCGAGTAGAACACTCTGCTCTCCTCCGAAGGCGGTACTGTTCGCGAACTTGCTCACCACAAATCGACCAGACGAGGACATCGCTAAACACGGCGCCCAGTGCCCAGATGTCTTCTGTTTGTAGAAGATAATTTCGGACAGTGTCTTCACTTTCGACACCTCGTGTATCGGAGTAATTGGGCAAACTCTCAGGAGAGACTGTGTATATGTTTAGCTTTGTCACTTGAGGTTTGGCAGCACGTACTGTACATCCTGTTGCCCCCATTGTCTGTTTCTAACTTTCCGGCCGAAGTTGAGATTCTGCCGATATCTGCCAATCCAAGGTCTGTGAGCTTGAAACTCACATCAAAAATGGAGTCTCGGCCCTGATGAGGGAAAACCAGGATGTTTCCTGGTTGGATGTGCTGGTGGGGCCTACAACACGTCAGTTATGACTGCCTGTTTACTCTATCTCTATGACCTCTACTGACCCTGCAAGGAACCACAACAGAGCTCCGCCCGGTTGGTAGAGATCGTGCATAACGTGCAGAGCCTCGAGAAGCTTGAGTAGTCTACTCCACAGCAATAGGAAATCCTTCGGGCTAACAGGCGGAGGCGCGGTCCGAAGGAAGTTACGGAGTGATCCTCCGGCTGCATACTCCAGAACTATGATGTGTTTCTGTTTTCCCCGGAACGAGAAGGAAGCAAGTTTCTTGGTGATATACTTATTGTTCCTGATCCGGAGCTTGAGATGGACATCTGTCTCTGCTTTGTAAAGTTCTTCTGCACCGGCCCCCTCGTAGACCTTGAACACAACACGCTGGTCGTCTGATGTCGTCAAGCTTCTTCCAAAATGTAGTCGTACCTCCCATAAAATGGCTGTATCGAGCCGGCCATGTATCTGTGTGAGTTGCTTCTGATATGTCACAGGTAAAATTGTCTTCGGGTGCACGTCAGGAATAATTATCGTCTTTTGCGAGAAAACGAGAGGTATGAACATCCACTGCTCGCGTAAGAAGTCGCCCGCCCATTTGCAAGTCGAGGGGAAGCAACTTTCATCGAAGGGTAATCGGGAGTCATCAAGGCCGCGCACGTCGGAACACAACCACGAAATCTCTCGTACTTGGCCAATATAAGTCAGGATAGAAAACACACGGTGGAAGTTACTAATGATCATGTCTGAGTTTTGTGAGACCGGAAACTGTTGAGAATTCAGGATAGTATTGACGCGTTGCCCTGTCCAGTAGTTGTCTAAAGCGGATGGTATGACGTAGGGGACCATCTCACCATCGCCATTAATACCCCGGAGTAAGTTCGCTTGAATATAGTGGTGAAAGTGGTCTATGGAGATTTTGCGCGTTGCGACTGTGTATGTGGCGTCTGATGAAGGCTCGGTAGTGCGAACGGCAATAAGCTGTTCTGATTGAGTCCATTGATGACGGGACTCGATCTCAAGACTATTTAGCATTGGCAACATACCATCATCTAAAAACTCTTGGTATTCCTGGAGCTTTTTTGCGGCGTACTGGTTCAACTGTGTAGCATCAAGCCGATCACGAGGCTCAACAAGCATATAGTCGAGAATAAGATCGCTGATAGCGGGTGACATGAAATCGCCGCCCCCCCGGCATTCCAAGGCTTCATTATGAACGTCGTCAATAGCTTTCAGCCTTTTTTCACCATTGTGAAAACAAAAATCGTAACCTGGGTTACTGGGTTGTTGGCTTTGCAAAATCTCTGCTCTCCGTTCAGAACGATATCCTTCTTGGCCATCTGTGCCAGTAATCGTCCACACTAGAAAGTCACTAAACAAAGCACCTAGTGACCAAATGTCGACTAAGTGAGATATTGCTCCGATGCTATTGCCGTGGATTGCGAAATTGAACACTTCTGGAGAGACTATGATTATCTGTCAAACCTGGAGTCAATCAAAGGTTACCACAAGAGACCTACCATAAAATCTGTTGCGTCGGTTTCCGAGCCTTGGCCTTTTGTCTGAGGCTGACATGGCTCCTGATGCAGCCATTCCGAAATCTTTGAATTTGAACTGAACGTCAAATCGGGATGTCCCTTTGCCTCTAGGGAAAACCAGAACGTTTTCTGGGTTGATCTCTTGATGTACCCTGAAGCGTGTCAGTAATTTGAGATGAGGAAATTAACTGGAACGCACCCAACAAAGGTTTGTGACCTGGGATCCAGTTGATAGATCGCGGTCAAGGAGTTTAAGGCCTCAGTAAGATTGAACATAGGCTTCCATAACGATAGAGCGTCTTCTGGGGTCGTAGGTGGTAGATTTGCCTCTAAGTAGCCTGCAAGAGAACCGCCTTCTGCGTATTCCAAAACGATAACAAACCTGTTGGCCTCTGGAAAGTGGAAGCTCGCAAAATACTTTGTTATGGAATCATTTGGAAGCTTCTGAAGTCTGAGGTAGGCGTCTGTCTCGGCGTTGTAGCGCACCTCTCCTTTGTCACCCTCGTAGACTTTAAATACCACATGTTCGCCCTGACTGTATTAAATGTCATCCGATCTAAGCTGAAGAGAGGCCACCCACCATTGAAAGATAAGAGTCAAACCCAAAGTTGAAGCCAATCTTCAGCAATATCGCTCCATCGGGTGCCGTGCGGTGTTCTTTGATGTATTCGCCATAAGTCACAGGTAATATAACTCGCAAATCCAAGGCCTGCTGATGGCAATAACCATCTGTAATTTCGACAGGACAAAACATCCATTGATGGTCCAAAAAAGAGATAGACCATTCACTAGAACTCTCCAAGGTACTGCCATCAAACGGAAGGTCGTAGTCGTCTAACTTGGACGTATTGTGATGGAAGAACCATGAAATCTTCTCACAGAAACCACTATAGACAAGAATGGACCATATTCTGATGTAGGCTTGGATGATGGATCGAACACCCTCGGGGATGTGAATGGCTCGGGACTTCAGAATCCCCATGACTCGCTCATCCGTCCAGTACTTCTCCAGAGCCGAAAGGGGAAGATAAGGAACAACTTGATCCTTACCATTGACTCCCCTTATCGATATCCGGTCCATTTCGTCCCGGAAATGACCAGTCAGAGTATCATCCGGAAGATTGGGGGAGGGGCCGTCAACATGAGTAAAGGACTTGACCTGCTTAGACCCATCCTCACCGTCGGATAACTGGCTAACGTGATGTCCACCATCATCAACAGATGCATGCTGGTTCGGTGTTGCAACGGTTTGAGTATCCCATAATTCGATTGCTTTAAATGTAACAAATCGTAGATGTTGGATGAAATGGTCGTAGAAGTCTTCCAATTCGTCGTGGCTTTCAAGTCCAATGGTAGGACCATCTGCTTCCCCATAGGACTTGCAAAGTGGGCATTCCCCTTCGTTGATTGGCTTGTATCGTTTGCATTCTACAGTCAGTTTCTTCAGTTCAAATGAACCAACAGAAAGACGGTGGGATTTCGTATCGCCTTCCCTCAAGTGGCGACTGAAATCTTCTGCAGAAGTGAATGTTGTTTCCACCGAAGCTTGTTGGCAGTGTGGACATGTCCACACTACCTGGTGAACATACCGTGGCCACTCCATACTGTGTACTGCCTCCATATGAGATCTCCAGTCAGCTGGAGTTGGAAACAGCAATTCAGTTTCCACACATTCTTCCGAAACACAGACATAGGGTCGCAAATCATCATCGACATGTTTCCTAAAACTTTCAGTTATGCCTATGACTTGTTTTCTAAAAGACCTACTGCCAAGCGTCTTGACTTTCGGTAATTGCCTCCAGCGGAGCTGAACAAAGTTCGCAGGGCAATTCTCCTTCCCCGTCATTGAGACTGGGAAGATCAGGGTAGAAGTTCAGGCTTTGTGAGATATTTGAGTAGGTACTCGGAGCCCTTTGGTCAGTGTTGTTATGTAATTTGGTGATCCTCTTGCCCATATACACTGAGGATTCTCTAGAGTTGACGCGGAGAGGATCAACCGAGCTACCTTCTGCCTCGAGACTCAACAATGATATTCTGTTACTGAGATTATTTTGCCAAGGTGCCTGTCGTTGTTGTCTCGAGTATATCAAGTGCTTTGTTCGACGTATGACTGATCTTGTTAACTGTAGTTGGAGTGACAATGGGGCTTCAGGAAAGTGCTTTTGCATGAAGTTCATTACAGTTTCTCCGAAATCATCTAAGGCCCGTCTGCTACTGAGCCTATGAGTATCTCGTGTCTCGTTGATGCTTTGTTCACTTTGAATAATGGTAGCCATGCGATGAAGACGATCCAATGCACCATTAATCCCATGTACAGGACCCTTTTTATCGTCATTGCGGACCTTGTAGGGCTCGGCAATCACTATAGTAGCACATCAATTAATGAACCTAGACCCAGGCAGAGAACACACCATGATCAAGGTTTCGCTTCAGCACTTGCAGCATAAGCAAGATGAGATTTCTCATTTCCGGAGAATTCTGCAAGCGGACATCGAGACATTGCTGTTCATCGCCGTAGACCCCGAGGTAACTGGCCCACAAGAGAAATCTTTGCTCGGCTCTACGAATGCAAGTGCTAATAGATATGTTGTTAATCACTTCTTCAGCAAAGAGACTCTGGCATTCTGCTGCAAGCAAGCGGATATTTTGCTTGTACTCCATAGCCATATCATCGATTTGAGAGTGAGCCTCGAAGGACACCGTAGTATCTTTAGTACCATAAGAATCAAAGAGCTTTGTTCAACTGAAGTAAAATAAAAAGGAAAATTCTGACAATTGCCCTGATAGGAGTCTTGAGGTCTCGAAGTGGATGAGATGTCACTACCCCGCTCCTCGTCTGCTGAGACACGGTGGCTGAGAGTTTTGCTTCAAAGGGGAAATGAAGTGCTAAAATTACAAACAAATGATACGTGGCATCCATTTCGTGGCATGATTTTCTCTGCAGGCTGTCGCGCAATCACATCAGCGGGGAAATGGGCGAATTAAATGCTACCGCCACAGTTACACAGCATGGACATACGGACATCCTCGACCAATTGGCTCCAATTAAAGGCTTGTGGGTAGGGATAACGATGTGAAGAACCCTGCTTCAGCCGCAAAGCAAGCTGTGTGAGAAGTGACTGAGACTGGTGTCTGCCTTATCTTTGAAAAGAAGTTGTCTCAGTTCGCGTAGACCTCTCCTGTAACTGTCTTTCCAAACCTAGACGGCAAAATGAGCTCAGAGAGATTCAATTACTTATCAGAACTGTACTTATCGGTTACCCGTTCGATATGGGGAGAACTATCTGATACCGATCCTGATAAATCCGAGGAAATATCAAGTGACGAGCAGAATGATAGGGATTTCTTTGCCTTTGAGTCTGCGATCTCAACAGTCTCGGGAGCCTATGAGAGCATCGACATAACGACCGAAGATCGTGACATTAAATTTGAAAAGACACTCGAGGAGCAGCTTAGCACATTCGGCGCCAGAGTATTCTATCATCCCCATAATAAGAGAGGAAATACCCTAACGTGTTAAAAATAGTTGACAAACTCTAAGAAGACTAACGAGCACACCTCACCATCTCCTGGTGTTGGCTATGAAGACTCAATCGGCAGGATGCATCGATATGGCGAGTTGATACTCACAACAGGGTCCTGCAATCACGACATACAGAAGAATCTTCTTCCTAAATCACCATCCCAATGGAAGGAGGGAGTTGCTGGTCTCACCCAAGCGAACAAGATGGCAGAGACGAAAGCTTACACCAAACAATCTAAACGGACGGAGAAAAAGGCCATCCAGTCATTCGAGGGTTTCATTCACACAAAATGTATAGACATGCCATTGGAAAATTTATTTGACCATCTTGTCAACGGAACATGCCAGAATGAAGACCACGAAGCTTTAATCAATCTGTCCGGATGGAAAGATATTGAGGACAAAAGTGTCTTTTACGCTTTCCTGTCATGTAAAACAATTAATATGCGTGGGACTCATCACTGCTATACATCATGTACCTTGGAAAGGTAAGCTTATACTGACTAATATTCCAGAATGCCTTCATAGCTTATACCCTGTCTGTTCTAATACTTACATTTCCGCTTTAGCCAGGGCGTCAAGAGTCATGACGGAAGCCTAAGCATCTGCAGAGAAATCCAGGAGGCCCGACTCTTGAGAATACCACTTTGGCTATCCTTTAACAGCACTGATATTTGGCTAGCCGACACGAATGGCCTCGAAATCATCAGCAATGCAAAGAATAAGAACAGAAACCAAATCACAATGGAACAGCTGATTCAACAGAAGAAATTCAAGACTTCAGATATGAATATTGAACTTAAGAAGTTCCACTTGGCTTATCGATTGGTTTCCTCGCTACGACATCTCTATCTTAGTTCCTGGTTACAACAAGACTTAACTTTGGGAAACATCTTTGTCATGCACGATTCAAAAGCTGATTCTGGCGACAAAATGCTTGAGCCTTATATTAACTGCTTGTTACACAATAGTCTCAAACACGAGAATGCGGTGATTGAAGACTTCAATTTTGGAGATCAAGACTGTTCAAGATTCTTCCTTTCCCTTGCTCAAGTTCTTATGGACATCTTCAAAGGGGAGATGAGGGAATGCAACTATGGAACAAACCTTACAGCGTGGTATGATGCCCTGGCGGACGAGGCAGAGGCGACTCTTCAGGATGATCTTACCAAGCATTATCGAGCTGCCATTTTTAGCTGTCTACTGTTCCTCAGACACTATCGTGTCGGGATGGGCAAGGCAAGCAAGAAGGAAATAAGGGCTCAGTGGGTGATACTTGAGCACATTGTTGTTCCACTGAGAAAGAATCTCGACATTTGGGAAGCGCAAGTCTCGCAGATAAGCAAGGTCCCTGGAGTCAATCCTAGTAAAGAGTCGACGCAGTGCGAAACTTGTCAACAGCCTTATCATCGGGATATTGTTCCGAAGACATCAATACACCGACCAACATCTGCCACATTTACGTTATTTTCTGATGAGGACGACAGAAATGAGGTTCTGTGGGTATCTTGATCCTTGGAGTTACATCATGCTTACAGCTTACCCAGAAAGCCCAACCAGGTTCAAGCTCGATCTGAGCACGACTTTTCGACACGCATGCAGAGATTTATACAAAGGCACATCCTTAGAACGTCATATGTCGATATCTCAATAGACTACCCATACAAAAGAGTAACTGTCGCCATAATCGATACGGGATTCAGTGCCAACGACGATCCTTTCTTTATCAACGCTGAAACAAGAATTCGGAGTCGTCGAAGTTTCATCGGAAAGGAGGACGACTGGGAAGACATGCACGGTCATGGAACACATGTCGCTAGACTGATGCTACGGCATGCACCAGAGTGCGAAGTTTATGTTGCAAAGATCTCCAACACACGTTCTTTCTCAGAAGACCATGTCGGGCAGCTCGCCAAGGTATGTCTGCTTCCCAGACACTCCAGACAGCTACTAATATGCAACTTGGTCAAGGCTCTCGAATGGGCGGGAGAACAGGCTGACATTATCAACCTTTCTTTCGGTCTTGGGCAACTATGCCCTTCTCCACGCTTAAAAGAAGTGCTGAGTAGCCTTGTGCTGAACCGCAAGCTTATATTTGCAGCTGCCTCTAATTCAGGCGGCAATAGATCTAGGCCCTGGCCAGCTAACCATCCCGGAGTTTTCTGCATCCACGCTACGAATCAACGTGGTAACACGAATCGCGACATGAATCCAATAGCCCAGCATGAAAAAGATAACTTTGCAACACTTGGCGAAAACATTGAGTCGTATTGGATGGGCGAAAAGCGCTGTATCTCAGGAACCTCATTCGCTACCCCAATAGCAGCGGCCTTGGCGGCGAACATCTTGGAATTTGCCCGGAGAAATCTATCTGCGGATGAAGCCCATAATCTGCAGGCCTACGGGCCGATGAGGAAGCTCTTCCGTCAAAAAATGACGGACAACGGCAAGTCTAAGGGGCAATATCATTACATGAAACCTTGGAGTAATCAGTTATGGGGTGAAGAAGGCAATGATGACGATGTGGCTAGAGTCTTTAGGGAATTTCTCGTGCACTGGACTTAGTAAATGCATAAAGACAGATTACCAGCGACATATTATTAGTGATACAGACTAAAGACGTATGATATGCCTGCTGCCAATTCTTGAGAAACTTACCGCTGGGCTACAAAATTGGGGAATTCGTATTGCGTCAATTGCATGTACTTAGATTCGTAATGTGTATTCAGTCAAGCAACCTGCCAGCTAAGATAAGCCCTGCCATTGGTTCGCAAGGCCTTCTCCTTGAGGACTGATGGCAACGCCACTGTGACAAGTCTCAGAACATGCAGGTGTGACAGAGGCTATTGGCCCAGAATATGCATCTTCTTATGCATGTTTCACCCATCTAGGAGCGTTGCCTTTACGCCCGGAGGCCTCGCAAACTGAGCTCAGCCCCAGTATGACCACAAGCCATTGTAGGTGCGTCATTTAAGGTATGGATCATCAGTCCTTCTGGAGCCTTAGCTGGGATAGCACTGGCATGTTCTTGACTCACAAATAAACCGACCATGGCATCAACTACACGGGGCAACAGTACCTATCATCCTGTTCCACGTTTCGACATAGCAGCAGAAAACGGTCCTTTGTTCTTGGGCGCGATATTCACAGATCTCAGCTTTGGACGCGCTGCTTTAAATCGGTCAAACCGTATCGAAATCCGAGACGAGCTGAAATATGCTCCAGTCCCCCAGGTTGGCTTTTGCGAAACATGCTCAAAGGTCCGAGAAGGAAAATTTGAGGCCTGGGTCAGAGCATTCAGTGACTATGCTCGGGGTTCAGCTGCCATTTCGGGGTCTAGCGATGCAGAAAACACCATCACGTGCGATGAGGTTCTGACTACTTACTTCGATCCAGACCAGGACTACCTCAATGCCAGTTTCGCCATTTCCCAGGTCCAGCTAGTACTCGAGGGCTCTTCAAAATGGACTCATGTGTTCTACATGATCACCGGGCTCAAGGTAGCTAAAGGTCTGGAGTACAACAAGTCAAGTACGAGTCAGGGAGAAGTTGAAGGACAGCTCGGTGTACAGGAGCCACGGACAGGTGCAGGGACTGCTCTAAGCGGGAACATGCGTCGTGGAAATAACCGCAGTCTCGAATTCTCGGTTTCTGATATCGTGGTAGGCTACCGGGTCAACAAGTATCGTTGTGTTCGACGGCTTAACCTCTTCAATAAAGAGAGAAAGTTCATAGACGATGGGCTTGTTCAAGGAGAGATGATGGATGATATGGAAGAGAGTGCCCCACAGCCGTACGTGTCTTTCGAGTGCTTACCAGTATCTGACGAGGAAGTTGTATCGACCGGAGGAAAATCGAAAGATAAACGGGTATAGTGAGTAAGATGGAGTGAGAATTGGAGCTATGATGACATAGGCGGCTCGGGTACTCTGCATCTTTTTAGGACTATACTCGGTTAATATCTTGAAGTGCTTGAACATTTTGAACGAGGTGTATGTAATATTTGGCCCTTCGCTGGAAGCCCTGTTCGATCTGTACAACTCAATATTGTCAATTTCGGCTTGTGGCGCTAATGCTTGGGACAATTAATATGAACTGCTAGGCAGGCTTCACCCCGCCAGCACCAATTCTTTTACGAATACAGGAATTTGGGGCCTATTTCCTTTCTGTGAGGGCATATTTGTTGAGAAACTATAGAAGTCTTGTACCACTTTCGGGACTTAACCAATGATTCCCCTGGAATATACAATCATCTCCGATGGCATGTGCAGGCATAGTAGCAGGTAAACACAAAGCAAATAAATAATATCAGAACACATAACCTTAGAATTTAATCGACATAATCATAGCATCATCTAAATGACCGAAGAATAGAGAAGAACTTTAACAGAATGTCTAGTCTATAAGCACACACCACTAAACCCCGATCCCAATATTAGGCCCAGTCCCCGGGTATCATAAAACGCCTTCGAATTCCGATAGTTGTCATCGAGATCCAATAAACCAAGAAAGATATAACCATAAACAAGTCCGCTTATTTCTTCTCGTCATGATATGTCGAGATGCTTCCAATAACAATATCAGGAACATGCTCGTCACAGTGCTTGGTATCAACAATATCACTGCAGAAGTCGTCAGTGGCTTGATCATGCTATTCAGAAGCGAAATCCTACTCACTAATTGTCCACATCAGTCTGTTGCTTGCACTGGTTGTCGAGATAATCCAGCCTCTCTATCCCTGTAGGATCATTGCCAAATCTGATAAACTGGAACATTAGTGCTGGGGACTTGTGTCCATGACGATGAAGGAAGTCGATTGCTTGACTAATCAAAAGCTTAACCCGATCCTCGCCTGGTTCCCAGACTCCATCAGTATAAATGTAAATACTTGTCGGTCTGAACTGCCCAGGCATTAAGACTTCGTTGAGTATGTCGCTAAGGCATTTATACATGTTGCATTTTCCTTGTACGGTCTTCATCTTCTTGATGGCTTTCTCAACCTTAGTAGAGTTGGTGCAGACTTGAGGCTTTTTGGTGGTTTCTGATGCAGCGAACACTTCCATACCGTTATCATCAGCAATCTTCGCCACATAACTAATAACCCTGGCTGTCCTCACAGCCTTGGGTCTATGTTCTTCCATAGAACCAAAGTTGTCCACGAGCATTATCTGAATGCCAAAGATTAGCAGAGGAAAACATGTAATACTCCCAGATAGCCATTTACCTGATCTCGCCCTTTGGTTTCTGAAATTTTACTACGCGCTTCTTGCATTCCAGGAAGATCCATGATTTCAGCCCCCTTGTCTGCTTTCGCACCTCGTGGACCAGGAAAATGCAAAAGTCGGTCTTTCTGCTCCAGTAACTGATAAACCTGGTCCACATTCACCACGGCGCTTGTAGGAGCGGCTTTAGGTGTCGGTCCATTATGATTTATCAGTGTTGATGATGGTTCTGGAGCAGGGGATTCGGTGATAGGTTCATGCCAAGCTGGGGGCTCTGGGGGGACGCTCCTTTGTGAAACGGGGTTCCGTGTTTCCATCGGATACGATTGACGCAATGGTGATCGATCTGGCACACGAATTGGTCTTGGTTCTGTTGTGGTATGTAGTGTTGCACGTTTCTGAAGCGGAGGCGTCGGGGTTGACGTAGATGTGAGGATGCGACGTGAGCCCCGCCCATTGGTAAACGAACCAGGAGACACAGGTGTCTCTTCCCATTGACCATTCGAAGCCATTTCTATCTGCTCATCAGCTCGTAATTTCGCCTGCATAGGGTAGAGTCGTCGAGGGCGTTCTGTGAGCAGAAATTCTATGATAAGCTGGCTCATATGAGGTGATATTAGGTCAGTTCCTCTTTTGTTTTGAAGTACGTAGCTGTGAAACTCATCAACGGCTGTTAGCCTTGAAGTTCCGTCATGGAAGCAAGCGTCGTGTTTTGCTGCTCTGAGATGTGGCTTGTTTGAGATCTCTTCTTGTCTTTTGAGGCGATATTCTTCGCGACCACTTTCACCGGTGATGGACCAAACGAGAACATCGCTGAAAACGGCACCTAGCGACCAGATGTCGCAAGCAGGTGATATCTCTGTCCTGGACCGGTCCTGCACACGATAGTTCGAGTAAGTCTCCGGGGATGCTTTGTCGCCATTAGTCTGTATCCAAGCAGTGTCCTCAGAGGTCTTCTTACTATACATTCTGTTGCCCTTGTTACTAGTTACCAGGCTATCATCAGGTGAGGATGTCCTCCCGATTTTGGCCAAGCCGAAGTCAGCTAGCTTGAAGTTGACATCGAATCGTGAGTTTTTATCTTTCTGAGGGAACACCAGGATGTTGCTGAGTTGAATATCTTGATGGATCCTGGACCGTGCATGTTAATTATAAAAATCCCAAGCTTTGCGTGTGCGAGTAAGCTTACCCCGACAGAGACCAATGGGACGTCGGCCTACATATGTCATGAAGCGCATGGAGCGCATCGAACAAGTTCAGAAGACGGGACCAAAGTAAACAATACTCGTCTAGGGTGAAAGGAATATTCGTGCTTTCTAGGAAGTTGAGTAAAGATCCTCCCTCGGCATACTCAAGAACAATGATTGACTTCTCAATGTCATCGAATGAAAACGATGCGAAGTGTTTCGTGATATACCCCTCATTACGGGAGCGGAGAAGCTGATTGTATGCTTCTGCCTCAGCTCTGTAGAGGCGTTGTGCGCTTGCACCCTCGTATATCTTGAAGACGACTGTACCAGCCTAAGTACATAGTTAGTACAAGGGTGTAGATTGATGGTGCTGCAGGCGTGGACCCTGACATTTGACAAAGGCAGTGTACATTCAGACTGCATGTGTACTCGCCACAGAGTGGCGGCTCCAGAAGGACGAGCAGAGTCTGTGAGACAATCCTCATATGCTACAGGTAGAATGTGTTTGGAATGCAGGGTACGCTTGTAGATGGTTTCATGCGTGAATGAGAGTGGGCAAAACTTCCATTGGTGCTCAAGAAAGTCCTTGGACCAAGTGCTGTTTGGGGGAAGCTCCTGTGCGCTAAATGGGAGGTGATGGTCGCTCAAGTTCCTGACATGTTGGCAGAACCAAGAAATCTGTGGCGTGTGACCAGTATACACCAGATTAGAGAAGATGTGGCGGAGGTTCTTCGTAATGTAAGTGGAGTTTTCTTGAATAGGCCGGTCGTGCGAGTCCAGAATGTCATCAACATTCGCCTGCGACCAGTAATCCTCCAAATCTGAACCGGGAACGTAGGCGACTGTTTCACCGTGCCCATTCACACCGTTGACTAGCTTCGACTCCACGTAAGTGCAGAACTTCTTCTGAGGCCCCGAATCCATGCTGAATGGGGGCTTTGGGTACTGCTGGGATTTGAGTGGCCGGTTGACGGAGATGTCAATGCGAGACGCTGCGAAGGCGGGGATTATCGGTCGTGGTGCTGAGAGTATATATAATAGCTTACGGGGCACTAATCAATTGGGGAAGGCCCTCAAGGGCCAGATTGTCGATGGCAGGGTTGTAACAACGGTCGGATAAGGCAGAAAGGTCCACATCTGCCAGTTGTCAGAGCTCTACCACGCCTTACACACGGACCTGGGTGCCCGGTTGCCTGCACAGTGTTTCTCTACAGTAAATCTCGAGTGGCGGTGCCAGGAAAGCCTATTGATTTGTAAAGCGTCTAAGCCGCGCACACAATTTGGTGATGCCAGAGCCTTGTCTCAGACTGGGCATCCTCCTCTCCAGGACGCTGGCTTCATGTCACCAAGCTCGATTCTCGATGTCAGATGTATCAGAAGTTCAGTTTTTCTGAACCTATAATTTCTCCAGTCTAAAATTATGTCAATTACGGTATCTATGAGCCCTGAGGCGTGTATAATCTATCACCTATTCTTGATTGCAAAAAGCTCAAACAATTTGAACATTATCCTCCATCACTCGTTTCCTCGCTCGACTTGCCAGGAATTTAAACAAAACCACCCAAAGGACAAATGTGAGGAACATTAAAGGAAAACATATTGCAGCGAAAAGCTTGAAGGCTCCCGGATGGAAGCTGACAGCGCCTTGGACATCGCTCGCAGCCTGATTCACATCAATCAGTCCACTTTGGAAAAAGGCCTGAGAAGAGGGGAGATTTCTGTTAGCATTCCCCGATTGAGAGATTGGAGACGAGCTTACAGCCACAAATGTGCCAGGCAGAAAAGCAAGTGTGACACACGTTATAACGTGCATCGAGATCGTTTCTTGTTCTGTCTTGTATGCAATGCGCTCCATCTTGGCCGACTGGCTGTGAGAGCTCTCGGTGAAAATGTGGCTAACCTGAACGCTGCGATACTGCAGTATTCCCTCAAGCTAAGAGATGTTGGTAAGCAAGTCATATCATTCGACGTCCAATTAGATTTACCAGTGTCTTTCCCTCCTGCAGCCAAGCCCGCAGTGATTCAATCTGTGTAACCCGAATTTCCAGGTTTTTCCTCACGCGCTCCACTCGCCGCACGAATGAAGCCACGCTCCGCTCGCACTCTGCTTTCTGCCCTGAGGGGAAGTTGTCTCGGGCTGTCAGGTCTTGGTAGTGCTCAGAGATGTCTCGCAATGTCTGGCGGTTAAGCAGCATCACTAAGCGAAAATTCTCCAGCTGTTCACCGAGATAATGCAGAAGCTGCAGATCCTCCACAGAGAATGCCTCGAGTGCTTTGAGGCTCTTGAGACGCTTGGCCAGATTATCATCGGTCTCGGACACTGGGGCCGCAGCAGTCTTGTGGGCCAGAGGGAGCAAGGGGGTCGCATGCGCTTTTGGCGACGGTTTGCCAAGGGCTGACTGCAGATACGATGTGAGTGGCTTTCCAATAGCTTCGTAAGGGTTGAAACATGCAGGGCTCGGCGAAGTAGGCTTTTCCGGTGCGCCAAATGCTGTAGTATCATTTCTGCTGGTCAAGGCTTTCACAGCGGCAGGTAAATCAGGCTGCTGACCGACAGACGCTGTTTTTGCTTTTTGCAGAACAGCGCGTATCTTTTCCTCCAGGTCATTGATGCACTGTCGCCAGGACTCATCGCACCACTCGATATGCACGAGATGTGTCATCAAAGTGGCAGCGAAAGACGATGCCAAGCCTTTTGCTAATGTCGGGTTGAACTTTAGGTCATGAGCGATCGATTCCTTGAGCCTATCTTGCATAATAGAATTGGCTTTAATGTTGAGCCAAAATGCTTTCCCGGTAATTAGGTCATACTTGTGATGCACAGCCATTTGGCGAATCTTCCAGGCACTATGCTTTACATCCCACTCAACAGAGCGCAGGAGGTATTGCATAACGTGTTCCAGACCAGAGCGCCCCAGCTTGGGAATTTCGACGATGTCGCTTTTGGGAGAATCTAGGGTGTCGGAGCCATTGAAGCCTGTCATGTGGTAGTCCAAAGGTTCCGGGTTCTGGCCGAAAGAAAACAGATGATCTAGGAAGCTGGCTGGAATTTGGTAGAAGGTCGATAAATAGCAGAAGCTATGATGTGAACAATTCAATGGAGATCGCGAATTCTTTGACTGAATGAAACTATCATGAATCAACATCAAGTAATTGCGACTTTGTGCGCGTCAATCGACTTACATCATACAGTAATGAGGATCTTCACTGTTCTGTCCGAGATGCTTCTCGAGATCAGCTGGGCTAGCAATTGTCGTTTCCTTGCAACCTAAAAGAATAATTATGAGATAACGCTATCAAAAGACGTTCTGAATCATAACCGACCGTATACAGAACCCTGAGGCTCGAGGAAATGGATCTTTTCCTGGCTGGCATCAAAGAGCGGCCTTTTTGGTTTATCAAGGCGCACGCGGTAATCATCAAGTACACTCCGTCTGTGGCACGGTTGTAGTAAGTGGCGGGGATACTTGGGCCAATTTTTACAGCAGTCGATCAACGTGTCGGAGGTATTCATGATTGATATGGTGATGTTCAGAGCAAATATTAGAGCAAAGAATATGTCTTGGATTGAATCAACACATAAATTTTCATGGAACTCAATTGCTATATATTTTTCCGTGTAAGGCTCATCGCGTTGTTCATCACGTTGGTTGTGCCAGCCACATACACAATCTCAAACTGTACGGCCTTCGCGTCGCAGGCGACTGAGTTTACACGCATACGAGCGATTGCGCTACGGGTAGGTGTCTTTCCCCTGCAGTTTATTGATCGCTGTGTCGTCTTCCTGTTGGGTGACAGTCAGCTCATAGCCCCGTATTCAGTCCCTGTGGAACTCACAACGGTCAAATTCTGACCATCGGGCAAATTGAACACAAGCCTGCCATTCTTACACTGCCATGCTTCAGCCGATACCCATTTCGTAAATCGATGAACAAATACGCTAACTTACTTGGACAGTAATTGTCTTGTCGTTAAATCTGTCTTGCAGCCAAGCCTCAAAAACGGCTGGTAGGAGGTTGTAATCGGGATAGCTGGTCTCGGGCATATCTGATCCGGCGACTTTGCGCGTGAGGCAGACTGAGCTTTGGTAATTGGCGAGGCAGAATGAGCGATTTTCACCCCATGACTCGCTTTAAATCACCGCGGCGGAGGCTTGGAGAGAAAACACAGGGCAATGCGGGGGCAGAGCCTCAACTGGAAAGCTGAGGGTGACAATGAAAACTGGGCGTTCTTGGTGTTGGTGACATATGGGTGTCGATGCAAGACAGAAATGCTCATCACAGTATCACCTGCAGCGTTGGCCAATTGAACGTCGACACAAGGCACCCCCCCACACGACTAATGCGCAATATTGCTTTCCGAGCGGTGAGGAATTATTGCCACAAGCATTGACGAGGATCTAGACTGTAGGAAAGATAAGAAAATGAGACCCTGATTTTGCGCACCACAATGGGTTTAGGTGTACTAGCCTGGGAAGGTCTTTATTGGATTTGTTTGGGCATTTGATCCTACCAAAACAAATAAGGGTTTTCAAGCGAACAACGAGACGTAGGGAGTATAGGGTATGCTGTGGCTTGAAATCGCAACGGATTGGAGAGATGGCTGAGACAGGCGATTTTCAGCATTCAGCCGCACGAGATGGTAAATAACGCGTCTGAGGCAGCGCTGCCACGACGCATCGTGAAGTCTCAAAGAGCAGTGTGAAAATTCTGGCTGAGCTGAGTTTATGCTACGTCGAGTTCACAGCAAGTGATTCCAGCTGTATAAGTCGCTGTCCAACAGGGCCATGTCTCCTGTAGTTTGTGGAACGTCAATATGAGGGCCTAAAGAGAATAATTTTGTAAATGTAGAAAAGTTTGTAATTTTAAAAGTTTTGTACTATTATTAAATATAAGTTCAAGTTAGAAGTATTTTAATTTCATAAATAATATATAATTTAATAAAAACCTTTATTTTCTATTTTATTATTAACACTTTTAGAACTTAAGTAATAATATTTTTTTAATTAATTAATATTAAAGTGTATTAAATATAATTAAGCTAACTTATATTG
>JAAOAY010000159.1:0-137015 GCA_013396255.1 Fusarium sp. NRRL 25303
TTATTAACGTATATCATTTTAAAAATTACATTATTCAAAGTAGTCCGAAAATGGATTTCTCTCTTTTCCTTCAACTTATCTGCTTAATATGGTGCACTCCAAGACTTGTTTATTGCTCTCAACCTGCTATTCGCGACCTCAATAAGATCCATTGGAACTTAATCAGAGACTCCCGTGGCAACAAACTCCCCGACTTCAGCTTTTGCGGATATCATAACTCAGAATCACCTATTCCAACCTTAGAGCAACAACACCACACGATTGTAACCCTACCAAGGAAACCATCTATTGACTTCTCTTCAGCGATTCAGAGGGCTATCGATGCCGTAGCCACAAGAGGTGGAGGAGTTGTTAAGCTCCCCGCTGGAAGATTCATAATCACGGCTGGTATTCAGCTCCGGTCGAATGTCGTTCTCACAGGTACAGGGAATCGCGGTACCACTTTGGTCTTAAATGAGCAGCCCTCAAAACCTGTCTTTAGGCTAGGAATACCCAGCCAAGACGTACCAATTTTGAAAGCCAAATCGAAGATAACCAATACTTATATTCCCATTGGGGCCTTTACAGTTCATGTTACTAATACTACCGGCTTAAGGGTTGGTCAGGATGTTTATATTTCGCGTACCGTTACCAGACCTTGGGTCCGGTATAATGGCATGAGTCACTTAGTCCGGAATGGTCAGCTCCAACAATGGATACCAGTAAGTCTTCATCAACTTGTTAGCACTATCTATATAATAACTTACTACATACAGATTGGGAAACGGATTATGTCACCAAATAAGATTCAAGCTATACACGGAGCGGAAATCATACTTAAAATCCCGATTACTGATAATCTCGATGCTACCTATATGGATCCAGAACTCAGGGTCTATACCTTACCAAAACCAAGCACCGAGATCGGAATTCAGAACCTTCGCATTGAGATTCCTAATACTTGCTCCGGCAAGAAACTATCTGATATCACCTGCAATTACGCCGCGATTGAGCTTTCGCCTTGGACAGTCGATTGCTGGGTAAGTGGCTTAATTCTAGTTGGATTTAACCGATTTATCGATATTAAGAACGACGCTTCTCGGATAACAATCCAAGATATTACTATGAAACGAAACAAAGACATCATCGGATCTGCTCTCCCTATAGATATTCTCATACAAGGCCATCAAGTCCTTATCCAGGACTGTTACCAGATTGGGACTAGGAAAGCGAGATCATTTTCTGTCGCCACCGATTCCCTTACACCAGGGCCAAATGCCGTCCTAAGATATCACACGAACTCGATAACTCAGACTATAGAACCACATCAACGATGGTCATGGGGTTTATTGGTTGAGGAAATAACAGCACCGGTTGCAATTGGAAACCGAGGAACTAAAGGAACAGGTCAGGGTTGGGCAATGAATGCTGCAGTTGGCTGGAACCTTCATACTGAAGTTAATTTTCAATCTCCTCCACTTGGAGTTAATTGGTGTATTGCCTGTGGAGGGAAACAAGGGCCAAGGGGCAATGCTACCTTTATAAGACCAGCCGCCTATGTTAGGCCAAGAAGCCTTTTTCATGCGCAACTTCTAGCACGTGGGGTTGAATGGTCGAACAGAGGATCCGATAACTAAGATGATGAGAGAAACGCATTATACTTGGGCGTCCAATATCATAACCGAGCCTGACATTAGCTGTGATGTGTATTAAATACAGCCAGAGTGGTACTGTAATATGGTGGTCGATAATAATTTGATTGGCGCTGATCTTAACACGCCATTCTTGCTATGTTCTTCATTCTAATGTTGTGGCATGAGATCCTGTGCCAATTTCACCACAAGCCTTTCGCCTCTTTTTCCTCTCAACATTGCAAAAGTCTACTTTGTTTATGCCATCAAGTCATACCTTGGCCAACTAAATCACAGATTTCGTCTAGTTGCTAACTCTCTGTGCTATAACACCTGCCGTAGCAGCGGTAATTACAAAACATCACGGGTGGATGACACAGTCAATTTTATTGATCTTTGTCAGTGCTTCAACCTTAGTCTTCCAAGGGACTGCGAGAAGCACCTAGAGGACCTCAAGGCCCTGAAAGATCTCCGTGAAAGATCGGAGGTCGTGGACAGGGTAATGAAGGAGCAGATGGCACAAGTCAGGTGGCTATGCTCCGACGGAATGTGTTGACGAATAAGTAAGGCTGAAGATGGCTTATACAGTAAGATGAGGCACTGGTGGTGAGGAATAATGATCTGATACTTGCCGGATGCATGGAATTCTATCATGCATTGCTTACCATGGTCTGCGTTCCAGTCCGCTGGTCTAATCTATTACATGATGGCGATGTTCTAGGAAACGATAAGAGTAATCTGGGTTTTTTTATTAAGAAAGATATAAATACTGCCTTCTTTCCTGTGGATTTACAACTCTTGTCAACCACTACAT
Organism: Fusarium sp. NRRL 25303; assembly: GCA_013396255.1. NCBI lineage: Eukaryota > Fungi > Ascomycota > Sordariomycetes > Hypocreales > Nectriaceae > Fusarium > Fusarium sp. NRRL 25303. Next base: position 2,425 of record JAAOAY010000159.1, read on the forward strand.
ATTCAGCAAATATGCTCTTTGCCCTTACCTTTACCCTTGTTGCGGCAGCTACAGCTGCCTCGGCACCGCCACATAAGCCTCACGCTAAAACCGCTACTCTGCCGCTGAAGCATGTCTTTCAAGTTACTTCAATCAAGAGCATGATCCAACAAGGCCAGAACCGCCTCCGCCACGTCAACAACCCCGCCATTTCCCGTACTTCTCTCCAAGCCGGCTCCATTACGAATCAGGTTGTCACCTACGTCGCTCCTGTGATCATAGGCGGCCGAACCTGGGATCTCATTGTTGATACTGGATGTACGTATTCATCTTATCTGTCTTTTTCTTTTTTCTTTTCTTCTTTTCAAAAAAAGAAAATAAGGTCTGTTCACTGACCCTATTGTGTAGCGTCAAATACTTGGTGCGGTGCTCAAGAATCATGTGAGCCATCATCCACTGGAAAATCCACAGGCGGCTTCGTTTATGTTCCTTATGGATCTGGCTGGTTCTATGGCTACGAGTTTCTGGACCATGTCGCTTTCGGAAGCCTTAAGGTGGCGTCACAATCGGTTGGTGCTGCCACTTGGTCTGATGGTTTTTATGGTGTAGATGGCATCATCGGCTTTGGTCCCTCGGGTCTGACTAGAGGCACCGTCTCTAATGCAGATAAAGTTTTAACCTTTATGGATAATCTCCATAAACAGGGATCGATCCCATCTGAGGTTCTTGCTGTTTCATTTCGTCCCTTGGTGGGTGCAGACAATAATGACGCTAACGGAGAGCTTACTCTTGGTGGTGTTGATAGCACCAAGTTTACTGGCGCTCTTAAGTATTTTCCAATTCTTACGAGCGGTGCCGCGGCTGCATACTGGGGCATCTCTATTGCCAGCTTCACGTATGGCTCTACCATCCTTGCATTATCTGGAAAAGGCATTGTCGACACTGGTACTACGCTCATCTATATCCCTACCGCTGCCTATAATAACTTCTTATCTGCTGCCAGAGGAAATACTGATGGGCCTTCTGGTCTCGCTATATTTACGAAGAAACCTACTTCTAATTTTGGTATTAAGTTTGGCTCAACGACTTATACCCTTACTCCCAGGCAATACTTAATTCCTATTGCTCAGTACAGTTTCTTTGGCCTAAAACCTGACAAGTATTACTCCTGGATCGCTGATGGAGGAAGCTCGAGTGTAAACACAATTATTGGACAGAAGTTTCTTGAGAACTATTACTCTGTGTTTGACACTACAAAGTCTCGGATTGGTTTTGCTCGAGCTATCTAGGTTGTCAGAAGTGTTTCATAAACTTACAAATATATTTGAACTAAATTCAACTACTCATTCGCCCTATGGTGACTGACTCTAGCCACACATCAGAATACACCTTGCATATGAAGATTCCTAATAACGCTGTAGTTTAGGCATTATCATTAACCGCATCAGGTGATCGAAGCCACTTATTAGCTCTAGTCCGCACGGGGGCTGGTTTTGAAATAGACTATGATATTTAACGGGACAGAGCATGGATTCTGTCTGCCTGTGGGTTCATCTGTTATGATGGCTGTGGTTTCAAATGGGAAACTAGTCTGTACTAGGTTTATATTTGCAGATTGTATAGGGCGTTTTACCAAGTATTACTTAAAGTCATACCTCTTAATATTTATGTGATATGTGTCAGGCCTATTGATAAAACGAATTCTTATTGATAGCTCACCAAGGAAGATGCTAGGGTTCTTGGTTGGCTCATGCTAGTTGAATGTGGCCTACAGTAGAGTTATAACTTCAACAGACGGTAGCCAGAAGCCGGGAACTGGCTTTTACATTCGGAAGAGCTCCTTGGGTGGCTAGCTGGGAGGAAGAAGACGCTGTTCTGTCCAGGCATACCAGGAGCCGGAAAACAATGTAAACGTCAATGTTGAGGCTGACATTCGCTACCTCTAAATATTTAAATAGAGCTACTTAACATTAAGATCATTTATTACGTTGATGGAAAGTGGAACACCTACACAGTATTGATCAAACAGCATCACTATCGCTTCCATCTATTCTTACATATAATGCTTGCAGAAGCAAGACCATAGCCTTACGGCTTTGATTGGGTTTAAGGCCTTCTAACTTTGGTCCTCGTAAGTTCCAGAGGCTAGCTTAGCTTATATAGAAGTGCAAAGAGCCTACTAGTGCTAGTGCCTTATTGAAATAAAAGGCATAGGTGGTCGCTATCTCATCGTTTTACCAAACGCTAATCTTTAGCTCAGACTTACAAGTAGCGAATAACACGGCAAACAGCGTGTCACCGTCTCCATTATTAAAGGCTACAGCTCTAACTAGGACGTATCATTGTGAAACTCTGGGGATGGATCTTGTTTTCGACCTGAGCTATCATTTGGTCCCCTCCAGGTATATGCTATGGGTCAGTAGTTGCTGCAATGCCGTACTTTGTGGCAGGATGCTCCGATGCACGATATTAGCCGATGAGTGGTCAAGAAGAGTAAACTAAAAATGCGTGTTTGCTGATAATGACGAGGGTGGATAACGTAGGAAAAATAAAGCACGGTTTCACAAGCGTTTATGACGTGGGCGTGGACAGTCAATCAAAATGGGAAGAATAAGTTACCACCGTATGGATATGGATGGCTTGGGAACAAGCCGGGGACCGATAAGCACTTGAGAAGTGAAAAGGGGTATGCGACATTCAAGAATAGAAGAGCAGGGCGACAGCCTAACCAATACCCGTAAACGTCATCTTTCAGTTGAATCTGGAGCTTGAATATCTATAAACGGTACCACTCTCGCCATTCTTAACACAGGCTACAGCTAATGTCATGCTTGGTCATTATATATGATAAGCCTCGTGGGCCAAAGGCCTGCGGGTCCGGGTCATTCCATAATAGCTCAACAATCCGTGCTCCTGTCTTTACTGCACCGGGCGTCCCTGACGCCCTTGCTTTAAACCCTGCCTGAAAACCTGCAATGTGCTTGTCGCTTCGTGCACAAGAACCCATAATGACACCTGGCCAAAGAAGCATACGTCGATATGGTGATTCGCTGACAAACAGATTGTAGAAGTTGGGCATCATCTGGTCAATCCGTTCTTCAACCTCAAACATCAGTTCCGGGTCGGCGAGCATGTTCCGTTGAAATGCGGACTTCAGATATACGATTAACGCGTTCTGATAAATCATTGTCGCACCTGCACGCTCTTTGTAAGGCCTGAGACCATTGCTGTCATCACCGGCTTCGTCAACACTATGTAATCTCTGCAGCAAGTAGTCATACTCCTTTGACAACGCCGTTGGCCTCCTGGGGGATTTTGTTTCTCCTCGTTACGCCGAGCCTCAACAAGCTTTGCAACTTTTGGCACCAGCTCGAATAACTGCTTTCCGAAACCAAGCAGGTATCCTCGAGATTTATACCCATCAAGGACATCAAGTGACTGTACGGAGGGGTCAATCTCGACAAACTCACTTGATGTAAGGCTGCGAGGAGTAATTGCGAGCTTCATTGTATGATATGTGTATAGCTCGAGGATGAACCCTCTCAAGTTCCGTAACTCATCAGGAGCATTGGGGTCGTTCGTGAGGGGTTTGATGTATTCCTTGCTGGCTTTGAGGTGGTGATAGATTGATCTGCGGGAGCTGCCCTGAACGTGCTGAATTGTCCTGTTAATGTTTAGTATCAAGACTGTACCGATTTCACTCACATCAAATACGCAGAGGAGCAGTAGAATAAGCAGGACACGGGAAGGAGTTGGTGGAGTTGTGTCAGCTTCTGGTGCATAGACTGTCTGTCCAGTTCGATAGTACAGAAGCTTCTGTATTCCAGATAGCACTTGGCATAATGGCTACGAGCAGCTACCTCTAAGCCACGGGTGCCTTTATGACTAGATGACGTATCGTTAACGACGACGTGAGCTCCTCCAATGGCGAGGACGCAGTTGAGCACCAGCGCATCATGTGATGCCAGCGGCAGCAAGTACTGTATAAATGGGTTCCCGTCCAGGCTCGGTCCACGTGTCAGCATCTCGGCCGTGACGCTGATGTAGTGCTGATAAAGTCTTCGGGAGTTATCGCTTAGATAGGCGAGGTTTCCATATGCTGGAGCGGCTCTTAGAGATGAAGTGGCTGCAGCTCTTAATCCTGATTGAACGCTGGGAACACCATATGCCGTAAGGCTAACGTTTTGTGGTGGGTTGGAGTTGCTAGCTTGTGTTGTGTTGACGCTGAGCTGCATGTCTGGTTGTTGCTTTTCTTCCGTCCTTTGCCAGGTGCAGTCTTGCTGAGACCTCTCACACGCTGTGCATATTGGTTTAACCTCGTCGCACTTCTTACGTTTTGTGCGACAAGTAAGGCATCCATTCTTTGAACGTGGATGTTTTCGACGCCATTTCTTTGGGAACGGCGCGCCGCGATATGGAGAAACGTCCTGTTCTTCCATTATGATAGTTGCAAACGAGTTTCCAAGCAAACAGACTATCCTACCTGCACATATGCGTTGATATAAGAAAGTCCTCGTTACGCCCTGTCGGCATCGTCATCCTTGTAGGGCTGAGCAAAAGGAGCTACACAGCTGATACTGCGTCGTAAGCACAACTATACTATTCGGCATTAGCGTAGGATCGATCCTCTATCTAAGCGCTTATCTAAACGCCGTTTGCTGTGGGTTCACAGTGGCCCGCACGCCAATCAATGGGTCATAATGTGTGCACATGGAATATATAGTTAAGAGTGGAGTTTTCGTCACGGGTAATATAGTAGATATTGAATCACTATATATAGGTCTATCAGCCTTGCATGCCTATCCATTCGTTGTGTCCCTGGCACTGGTTGGGTCTCGGCATGTAATATCCAAAGTGCTCGTGTCAATGTTCTGACAGTCGTAGACCGGTGGCTTCTTGCTTGGAACCTGGACTCTGATATCCTCAGCCACGATATTACTGCAACGCTGCAATAAGGTTAGTTAACTCCACTGTGTATTTGGCAATGAGTTCTTACATCGGGTGCACTACAAACGAGAGTTCCAGCTCGTGGGTCGTATTTGGTTGAAACTGTTCCCCAGAAGTTCTTCATCGTGACATCCTCAATAGTCAGGTTTGCCTGGTATTATGTCAGTGACAGGTAGTTTACATGTGCCTGTTGAACTTACCGGGAACTCGTTGCACAGAGTCTGATTCTTCTGACCATAACACTGAGTAATGGTGATAGCGTTGTCGTTATTCTCGTGGTAGAAAGTATCGTATGTCACGTTTCTGACACGGCCGAGACCGCCGCCGCCGTTCAAAAGATCCTGGAAGGCAGTCTCAACGCCAGGCCAGACCTTGATTCGAGCACCATCGCTGGCATTAGACATGGAAATGTTGTAGATGTAAAGATTCTCCACGATGTCGGTCTCGCCCTTGTACTGGCCCAGGGAACCAACACTAATACCATGAGAGCCATTGCACACGAGGTTCTGAACAACCACGTTTGTACTGTTTGGCTTGAAAGATACGCAATCTACGGCTGTGAGAATGTAACCATAAGTCCTGAATTGGGAACGTACCGTCTGTGTTGTTGATAACGGAGTCTTGGATGACGATGCGGTCGGAACGGTAAGTATCCCAACCATCAGAGTTTGCGATTTTGACCCCATTCAAGCTCTTGGCTTCAAGATCCAAATCACTGATCAACACGTCGGTGCTGTTGATGATAATGTTGAACCACTGCTTTCTGTGAGCTTGGTACTGTGCCGGATGTAACTGAGACTTACGTTGGGTGGGTTGCGCATTCGCAGGTTTGACATGGTGAGGCCATGTGCGTCCTCAATCGTCAGCAGGATTGGTCTGAGTAACTTGGCAACAATTAGTATTGACGTTAAGCGGAGGAGTGCTAGAATGCATCACGACTCACAGTCTTGTTGACAGCCATCTCTTCCCAGTAAGCTTGCCCATGGCCGTCAAGCAGAGACTCCCCCTTTGTCAGATCGCCATAAATATGGATGTCCTTGCCACCAATCTTCCAGAACGAGGACATGTTCTGGAAGTCATACTTGAAGCTGTGGTCTGCCCAGTAGTAGGGGTCGGACTTGAAGTTGACCTCTCCAGTAATGATAACATCGACGTGAGCGAGCCAAGTCAAGTCAAGTGGCGAGGCAATGCTGTACTTTTGGTCAAGAACAATTGTACCTCCTTTGTTGCACTTCTTGAACGCTTTCAGGATGCTTGGAGCATCGTCGACATTCTTGCCCTTACCCGCGTTGACATAACAGAAGTCCTTGCGAGATCGTGCGGGAGAGGCAGGAAAGGCTTTCCCAGTACCATAAGGGGCAGCTTCAACATGGGGCCTCTTGGGTAACGCCGAGTTGCGAGACGAGGTGCCAACAACTGACGACACAAGAGCAGACACGGCAACGGCCGAAACGAGGTTATTGAACAACATGTTGACTATTGAATGACTAGCTGATACGGAAACACATCATCAACGCCATACTCACGTCTTTATATTAATTATGCCAGACCTTGCGATATCTCTGATAGTGGACATGTCATTGGTGGAAGAACTCTATCGGATATTCTGGCAAAGTTCAGGTGAGATCCACCGGCACTAATCGATATCGTTCCCAAACCACGCGCTTTACCCCACGATGCCATTTACTTAAATTGCGGGGTAGGATTCAATGTCGTTTTCTCCGCAAATTGGCCAATAGGCATCATTACCAAGCTTTTGAGTTTCCCCTTGCTACTGGTTCATTTCCGGAGATCCCCCAATCCCCCCAAACTACTCCGTACCCCAAGATTGAACGAGCCGGGTTGCCAGCTTGGCAGCCAACTATCAATGTCTTCTGCCTCGGTTGAGTCGGATGTTCTGGGCATTAATTACGTTGAATATGACAGACTTTGCTTGCTGAATTCATATGTTTGTCTACAGTCAGACGTGTTCCTAGTCTCGAGTCCCTGAACAATGCTAAATGCCCCCAACTCATCATCTTCCACCAAAGTTCATGATGGTTATATAAACTCCCCCAACTGCCGACGTCACAATACGTTCATTGTTGTTACTTAAAGAGACTGAACGGGAGCTTACGGAAAGCTTTGAAATTATCTCGAGGCACTACTAGAATATGTCGCGGACACAGAAGCCAAGGGGAGTAAGATACCGCTTACGTATGCTACTCAAGCTCTCTTGACAACATACTTTGATTAAAAATGGGTTTCGGATAAATAGTCTACACGACGCACCTGCGTATGGGCAAGAAGTTCATGATTTTACGGCGAATATCTATTGAGCACAGAGCAATGCTGTGCTCCTTGACTGTTAATCCGCAGAATTCGCTTCATTGACATACACAACGGCATTAGGATGAGCAAGTCTTACGTAGACATAGGCAAGCAATATCTTCGGGAGAGGGATTCGATACACTTGTTCATTGTCTTGAGTATATTTGAGTTGGAGGAAGTGTAGCTACATACCTATGCGAGGTTATCTCCAATCTATGCTCCGACATCAGAGAGGAAGCGAGTTGGATTAGATTGTATCAGAAGTCAAGCAGTTAAGTTCTTATGTAGAGGACCATTAGTTAGTCCATCCGTTAACCGAAAGGAACCTACTTAGTACGCTCATGTTGGTCTTTATCACCCACCAATCACTAATTGCACACTGGAATGATCGCGTGGCCTCGAGTGCATATTATGTACGCCTGCTATCTTCAGCTTTCTTTGAACATCAGTACTATGATTTTCAATCACCGGTGTTGTAGTAGTCTCGCGTTATGAGCTCCAGAATCGTGAATACATCTCTTGAAGGAGATAAATACATTAGCATCTTTTGATATCTACAACTGCGTAGTTGGTGGGAGGATTGTATCTTTCTACTTACTGGCTTGACAATACAGGGTTTGTTTCTATATGTAAATGGATACGCATTTTGAGCTGGTGGAAGTCGACGTGCTTGGAAGATATCAGCTTATGACTTTATTGTTAGGTTGGACTTGTAGATGGTTTGAGCTTTTCGGATTGTTCCTTAACACAAAGGTGATTTCAATCTCTGTTTATATATATGTCAGATTTATCTATACAGATGCTCTGGAGCAATCTATGTTGTGTGGACTATTGGGATTTGTCTTTACAATACACTTAACTTGTATATAATTCACAGCGTTGAGGTTTTTTTTTTTTAACTACGCATGGGTGCTATTGTACATTAGAACGAGACATGTTGTACTTGATGAGGATACAGTGGTTGGTCTAGCAATTACAGTTCCTCCTGTTCCAGCAATTCTATCGGCTCCGTTGACGAGATAAAAGAGGCCCCTTCGCCTCTTAAAATGAACTCGAGGCGGCATTCAAGTCAATGAATCTGGGTGATATCGCTTCTCAAGTACTACTTTCGGGACATCCGTGGCTGATGTTGCTCAGATCCATCTTCGTCACGTTTATAACTGGCCTCGTACAGATCCGCCATACAAAACCCTGGGACTATAGCTCATGAGGTGAGAGGAAGGAACAAGCAGAATTCTGCTGTTCACCAATATATCACGGTGGAGATTAATTGGTGCCAATACGGTTGGTGGTGTCATGGCGGTTGCGTGCAGTGTCAAGCTGGGCACACAAGGTCTGGCCCGTGACGCAACTGATTCTTCCTTCAACATTTTTCTCTTCTCACATTTCAATCTCTCAACTCACCTTCTCATCAAATATGAAATAATCTGCTACGCCAACAAGGGAACTCGAGACATCGAGTTATGCACAACAATCATGTCTTCTACCAACACACCGCGAATCTCTTCTTCTCTTCACGAGGCCGCAAGTGCTGTGTTCAAGCTCACACAGCACAACAGCCGGCTTCAACAACACCAATTCGATCAGGCGCTGAAATTCAGACAGCTCGCCGATTCCTTGCATCGATCGATTGACGAGTTGGAGCTGTCGATCATGCACCTTCGATGTGTACCAGGCTCCGAGGCGTACTTCTATCAGGCCCAGCAGCATTTTTATACATTCCGCCTTATCGAAAACGATCTCAACAAGACTCTCGCATCCATCACCCACGCCGACTTCAAATTCGGTCAAGAAATGCGGACCAGCTATGCCCAGTTTCTGAGCCATATTTCTTGCTACACCGGTGATGACACTCAAGCCCTGGCATCACTCAAAGCCACCACCGGACTATTCGACGTATTTCACTCGCAACAACGCCAAAGACTTGCTGCCATGCGCGATCAGCTCGATAGCCTTACCCTTGTCATGAACAAGATGGCGGCTTTGAAACACGGATTTGAGGAACAAGGGTTAATCTGACGGGACATTAGTTTGAACTGGAGCTTCGTTGTCGCTTGGGATTGTCCATGAAGGCACTGTTATGAATGATGAGGATGTTTCTTTAATTCATGGGAAAACAGGACAAAAAAATCGCCCGATACTTCGGCAATAATAGAAACCTCTTAAGTCTCTCCGAAACAACTACCCATATGATCAAATCCTGGTCGCCATAGAGCGTCCTACGAGACGCAGGCCATGGACTGGCTCATCCAAAACCAGTGTGAAAGGGCGTTGCAGCGACTTCATAAAAAGCTTTCAAACTGTAGTGCATTCAAACATCGTTATAGGCCACGGTTCGAGCTGACGTCAAGATGATTACGATACCCAGTCAACATAGTTGCTCACAAATAGTGGGCGATACTGTAGCCATGGGTGACTCGCCGAATTCCGTTGCTCCCGTTTTATTGATAGCGACTCAGCCTTTCCTCAGTTATGGCTCAGGCTACACTCACTCAAGCATTGTGGGGACCCCACCTGAACATCGACAGTACCCTTATAGCGGGCAGTGCGACACGGGAAAGCCGTAAGACACGGGAAAGCAGTAAGACACGGGAGATTTATAGATCTTAGCCTATAGAGTTATACCAGGTCGAGTATTAACACCATTTTAGAACGCGGGACGGGACGGGGACGGGATGAGACGGCTCGTATAAATACGGGTGATAGACCAAAATGCTTTCCCTAAAGATGTGGAGTGATTATCCTTTTGGCGGTCTTTTTCTCTCTTCAGAGAACAAGGAGACAGACTCTAAGTCTGTTAATGGCGACAAACCAAAATTTGACGTGCACATCACGCAGGATATTCGAGTCGCCCGTGGCGCGGCAGCATAAGTCCCGAAGCTTTAACAGCTGCATAGAGTGGGTAGTGTTCGTTGGTGCGTGGGATCAAGTTGTGCGCTTTCTTTTCGTAATGCATGTTTTATGCACCTTGAGACATGCATGTTTCTTTGCATTGGCAATCCTGGGCTGCTACTGCAATGCTTGATAAAAGGCGACTCGGCGATCAGTTGCATGAGGATTCGCGCAGGAGGACCGAGACATGCATTTGCGTGAAAATGTCCCGTGCCGCCCGTGCGAGTCACTCATTGGGATCACTCCGTATCCGGTGTTCTATTTAATAGGCTACTACCAACTGCAACCGTCAAGACAACTTAGTATCTCGCGTCAAACAGTACTCCTTAAAACTTCTACAGTTATCTCTTTTGTTAGTATCTACAACTCCCGCAGGTTTTGCCAACATGGCGCCCCTGAAGACAAGTCGAGAAAGAATTGACCGGCTTCGCAGCCTTCTGCAGCCGGCGGCCTCTTCTACTACATCCAGCCGGGCTTCAGGCCATGAAAAAAGCAATTTTCTCACGTCAATTGCCCTCCACGCTCTCGTTCGCACGCGGCGTGGTGAGACGCTCACCTCGGTCGAGAAGATGATGTCGGGTCTCTACGAGGCCGCTGTTGACGACGAGGCCGAGCTGGATGCCTACGTCGAGGTTGTCGCCTCGGCGAAAAAGCAGAGTCGCGCGGCCGGGTCGACGAGCCCTGGGTCGCTGGTTCCATCGATTGCGGCCCTCGGCGACGACGAACCCTACACTATGGAGCAACTGAAGAAGGACTTTGCCGACGCCTTCCAAAGCCGCCCGGATCGGCCCAACTGCCGCATTATCGACCCAGGCAATCCTGGCGTCATGAATGGCGACACGACTGCGTTCGATGAAGCCGTCGCAGAGACGGGACGTGGTGTGACAGTATTCTGGAGCGAGCCGCCCGCTGCGGCATCCGGTGATACCGCCCAGGCAAGGGTGGCGGGGCCGCCCGATAGTCACCACGTCGAGCTCCGGCCGTCAAGCTTCCACTGCATCCGACGATCGGGCGAGTCGGGCAAGGACGAGATCTACTGGTCGCTGGCGGCAGGGGCCGACACCTTCGACCAGCTGACGCAGAAGCAGGTGACGGACGAGTTCGGCTCCATCGTCGCGGGCAGCTGGCCCTCGTTCCCCGCCAACGTCAAGCTCTTCGATGGCGTGGTTGAGAACGTGCTGGCAGCGCACATTGTGTGCTGGGAGGCCGATCATAGCAACAGTGCCTGGTATAACAAGCTTATCGAGGTCTCGCGCGCGATCTCGAGGAAGAGCAGCGAGATGTCGGTCATAACGGGCGACAGCAACTGGGACGAGCTTATCGGCCAGCTGCCGGGCTACAGTATGCGGCAGGAGGTTCTCTTTTGGGTCCAAATCGTCGCCGACGCCATTGCCAATTTCCTCGACTTGTTCCGCAACGACGACGACAAGGTGAAGGAGCACTACCTCGCCTGGAACATCGACGCGCTCAATCAGATGTACCGGACGGATAGGGGTGAGTACCATATCGGAGTTATGTTCGACGGCGGAGGCGGCGGCAAGCACGAGCTATTCATTAACCGCTATCCTGCTGGCGACGCCACGGCCGGCAAGTTCAAATCCATGATCTCCCGAAGCCCTCAGACGACCTGGTCTAGCCCCTCACCGATGGGGATGAGCAACTTGGTCGGGGCGTCCATCACCCACTATGAAATCAAAGATAAATTCTGGGGCGCAACGAGCCGGCAGCCCGATAGCGCACTTATTGTCAGTCCTGAGTTGTATAGAGAAAATCACAGGCAGGAAGAACATGTGGTCCCAGGTCATACGTGTACCACGTTGCCTGCGCTAGTCAGTACTCGGGAAGGCCTCCATGTCGTCTACGCGGGGACGGACCAGAATATGCACACATTGTACCGTTCGGCCTCTGGGACTGCATGGACCCACACTCCCATGTCGGGGAAAAAGAGCACGATCGGCCCCGCTCTGGGAGTGCTCGGCAATGTCCCCGTGTGTATCCACTACGGTCTGGATGGGCGGTTCCACTGGGATCAGTTTAAGAATGGTAGCTGGGGGAACGGCAGCACGTTGAACCTGCCCGCAGGAAAGCAGACCCCCGCCGTCTGTGCTTACCGGGACTCTCTGTACATCTTATACACGGACCCCGAAGAAAGGCTGCGGGTCGCCGTCCTCCGTGCCGTGCACCTCGTGTTGCCCTCGGCCGATATCGAGGACTACGGCCTTCACCCTCACCTCACCAGGTGGCCGCCGGCCGCCGCCGTCTGGAACAATACTATATACGTCGCGTACGGGGCCATTCAAGATTCGGAAAACAATGGCAGGATCTATATCTGCAGTCTCGACGTGGGTAATAGGTCTCTTCGCGAGTTGCATATGCCGGAAGCGTGGACCGTTGGTGGTATTTCTCTGACTAGCAATAGCGATAGGTTGCTATTGGTTTACCCTGCTAGACGCTAAATCGGCGTTGACCGTCTTTAGCAAGTTATAAATCTTTCTTCTTTTCGTTACGTTCTTTACGAGTTTCCTTCCCTGAAGATTTCCTCCTCTCGCACTGAAGAGACAAAGAACCTCAATCTTTCAGCGTGGTAATCCGCTTAGATGGCGACGCGCTGATACAATGCATGCAAAAGTGGCCGGCCAGGGCCTGTTTTTGAAGTAAGCAGTAAGCTATGAAATTGGTGGACGGGTCGAGACACTAACCGAGTCGCACCCATCTCGACTCGCATCTCAACATGTACTGGCGAGAGCATATGAAGCGAACGGCAAGTTTAAGAGGCGTTCCAGCTTCTGTAACAATGATTTATAACAATGGAGATAAATATAAGTAGGACAGAGTTTGGCTACCTTGTTTCAAGCTTTCGAAAGTTGGGAGACGCGTCCTTGGACTTCTCAAACTGCCTCTACATATGATTATCCAGTAGTTTGCTCATCAATTTCTCTGCCATCCCAAAGAACGACCCTTCTAATGCAGCTTGTGCTGCTTATTCTACGGATTCCAAGGTTTCCACGCCCTTAATTATCATGTTCGCAATCAATCAAAATCAACTGGAGTTGTCCTCCTTAGGGGCTTGAGGACTCGGGAAGGGGCTATTATACGGTCAGCTCAAAAGCTATTCTTCTTTCAGCGTATGATTCACTAATCCACCATTGACTTCAAGTCAGCTAGAGTACAGGGCTTAGCTATCACGGTACCTATCAGTGCCAAAATGCAGCCTGCAGGACTTTTGCTTAGTGCGGACTGTTACTTTGATTGCATTACTCGAGCATAGTGCGGGCGCCCCACAGGACCTCGGCGCTTTTTTATATACATCTAAATGACGGACACTTAACCTGGATTTTACATCACCGCCCGGCGTTATTGAATTGTGTTTGTGTACAATTCAGTGCCACGAGTTGGTCGCTGAGGCTTGAACCAGCCATTCTTTACACTACGTCCTCCAGGCACATTCAGAAGTACCCATGTTTGCTCCAAATACCTTCCTCATCTTGAATGAAAGCTGACAATTTGGCTGCGGTGTCGACGTGGTCTTGCCACCATGCGTAGATTCCCGGAAGAGACAAGTCCCCGAACGCCGTAAATTCGAAATTAAGGCGATAGTGGGATAACGAGGCTGACATGGCTTCGAGTAGGCGAACGACGTTAGAATGGAAAAAAAGTCATTGGGAGGCGGAAGAATCCTCCATGGCTGCAAAGAGTTTACTGGTAACCGGTCTTCAGATAAGACTCAGTAGTGATAAAGAGAAGGTTATTTCCCGTGTGACTTATACGAGGATTGTTCTGTAGTATGGAAAGTAGGCAGTCACGGGAGTAGAGTTCGATTGAGCGAGAACGCAGATGGGATTGAAAAAGGTAGGTCGGACCTGTAGCCATAAACAAGCATAAGGAGTGCCCCGGTCAATCTTGTGATAAAGAAAGGGAAGAAAGAAGTCAAGAATACATCAAGAGGACTCTGTGGAAAGGCAGTCTTACATATTTATTTAGGTGGAGACGGATATATGACCGCGCGATGCCCAATCGGGAAGGGGTGCTAAACCCGGGAGGTGCGACAGCGTGTTCTCGACTACAAGGGAGTTATGACTTTACACTTCATTTCATACTGAGATCAGTCAAACTCGGACGAGAAATCTGTCAGGCTTTCCCTTGCTATTTTGGTGGCGAGCGTCCGATCAATTGTGAACTCAAACTTGACGTTGGAACATACCAGGTGATCCCAAAAATCATTGCTCGAGAGAATAAGTGTCGATCTGTGGAGGAGTTAGTGAGACTCGCGGCGATCAGAGCTCCAGGTAAATTGTGTCAAATAAAGCTACAATATGACCTGACGCATGAAAAGGAAGGCATTAGAGACCAGAGCGAATCCATTCACATGTTACAAGGCCCGGAGGAAAAGAATATATATCCCACAGCCGAAGGTACTAAGTACAAAACGCACGCGTCAGAGTCTTACCCTTGTGGCGACTCAGAGCCTGGCATGATAAATCACCCAGATCCAAAAGAGAGAGGTTCGGGTCTCGAGCCTCCAGGAAGCAGAAATACTAATCGTCATTGACAGCCAGTTTGTGCTATCAGTCTACGGGTTTATGCTAAGCACACCAACTTCACAGTTAGCGTTCCATAGACTGTGATAACTGATCGTCACAATTTTAAACGTCCAGGTCTAAAGCTCTCCCCCTTGGATCATAAATAACGGTAGAGACATACCTTGGTCTGTAACTAATAAGGGAAACATAGAGGCTATGATATTGACACTTTGAAATTCAGGTCCTGCCATTGGCTGTGCGTTTTGTACAGTTTTGGACAAAGTGCGGCCATATCCTACATGCACTACTGAAACAGTTTTGAGCTTCTCTTCTGTTGAGCCAAAAAAGACTGACCAAATCCATCAATAACCTTGCGCGGACACATGTGAGAATATCTAGTGACTCAGATAGCTGCGATAGAGATCTTTCCATTCTTTGCAGTAGGGTTAGGTCTATAATCATTATCTTGGATGGATTGAACGTTGCACGAAAAGAGAAGAAATTAAACCAAGGTAGGAGCATGAGCTCCGTGGGAGATGATCGAGGAGCTACAGTTTCACCCCGTGAATAGCAGGACGTAAGACGTTTCGCGAGATCCGAGGGTATGATAGTATATTCAGGTGTAATGGTGGTGCTAAAGGCCTGGAATGCTAGTTCTTCTGTCATTCTAGTGCCATAATCCGTAGTAGCGAGGAGCTATGGCTGGCATGCCAACCTCACATCTGTGTTCGTGGACAAGCTGCCTTTATGTTGGTCTCATCACGGCAAACTTTATCTTACGACGCCTCACATAGTATGCTGACATCCTGAGCATACATTTAAGTAGACAGCCACTTCAAGTAATGCAAAGACCAATGGGTAGGATATCTGCTCTCTATTATTATTGCTAAACTACTAGGGAAGGTCGTCGAATCCTTGAGACTCTTCAAATTCTCTGTACTCAATCATTGGGTTTCGTGGTGACCTTGGCTAAGGGTTGAGCTAACAGTCCTTAGTTTACGCTTGATAAACCTGCATCCCACTGCGATACCAAGGAGTGCTACAGTGTCGGCTGAGCAGCGGATAGAGTTCCATACAACGGACTTGTGGTAATCAGCTTTCAATTTCAACTATATTTAAGGAGATCCCTGTTGAAATATTGTTTATAATGGCCACATGGATACCATACACATCAAGGAGTTTTGGAGCCTTGTGAACTTACTGATCCTTTTAGATTGCTCTCCTGTTGTTGTGTTCTTGAGGTTTGGAGTTGAACTCACTTCTCTTTCTTGTAAAGATGACAATGTAACTACAGAAAAAAATACCCAAGGCGATGAATCCCTTTTTCAGACAAGTTTTATCCAAGAGCGACCTATCTTGACAGCACTATAAATCCCCTTTGCCTCCATACACAGGTTTCACCTATACAAATTCCTCTTGGAATGATCTTTGCACCCATCAATATAGGTTACTCTTTCGCCTTTGAACTCTCGCCCTTGAAGCTTCCTGTGGCCATGTTTTCTTCGTCTATGCTCATCTAGATTCTTCGAGAACCTTTTGCATTCTGGACAATCTCCCGGACCTCCATAAGCTTTACTCTTTTCACGGTTAGGGTTAGGAGTGTTAAGAGTAACCTTGCCTCCCAGCTGAGGATTACTGCTTGTTGGGCGTTGAAGACGATAGCGATGTTCGTCGATCAAATGTTGATTAAGATGGTTTCCTAGGATCTCGGACTATGGTAAGTTTGTATATGAGCCTTGATATCCGTCCTGGCGAATACGTTGTCACAGTATGGACATTACAACCAATCGTGGATTTCCCGAGGGTGAATAGGGAGACCATTCGATGTTTGGAAGCTATCGCACAAGGGGCAAGGCTCTGTACCGCATTGATTTTCAACGATATGCCCCTTGAGCCTTTTTAGAAAAAGTGGTTCAACGTTGCAAAAGAAGCAATCTTTCATCCCGTGTCTCTTCCATAAGTGCTCCGGATAGCATTCCCTAATGACCTTCGCTGTGCATTTGGTACACATCTGCATTTGTTGGGTTGCTCGATGTGTTGCCAGATCTGTGACTTTGTCCGTAAGGTACTCACAGTCTGGACATTTCAGCCAGGAATGGTCTATAAGTAGGTGTATGCGAAGTGCCTCCTCTTATGTGTTGTTGTTACATTGCAGGCACATTTCCATCGCTACTCATTCTGTATGTGGTTGAGATCGAGGGTAGGACGGCAATCTGCACATCTTATCAGCTGGTGGCTTACGAAGAGATGGGATGTCATCTCGTTCGTCGCCACCCGTTTCTGACAACATGGACAGGGGACTGCTGCAGATGTTGAACAAGGCCGGTATGCGAGTCAAGTCGGAATGTTAAGGGCAGTCGCTGCATCTCTCCCCATTGTGGTCATTTTCTCATTTTCAATATGTTCCAACGGGCTGCACTTTGCCAACTTAGCGTGGCAGAAAGGACATCTATGATAGTCTTGGTGTTGTTTTGTATCCATGCCGCTTAGCAAGTCCTCGCATAAGTCGCAGGGACGCATTCCATGAACCCGCTTTAGCTGACCTCCTGATGCTTCAAGATTGAAAAGCTTTCTACAAAAGCGACAAGGGATATGGCCATGGCTCCAAACGTGGGATGGTAAGGCTTCTCGCCAGTTTCTTTGTTACGACTAGAGAGAGAGCGGTAGGTCAAGGTTTCACTTGATTCGCCGAGGCAGGACTGGCAACTTGTTTTGACGAAGCATCAAATGATGACGGTGCCTCATCGCTCGCCGGTAGTGGTTGGGAGATATCTTGCGAGGATTTTCCCTCTTTCTCACCGAATTCTGTCCGGCCACGTTTGTACAAGTCAACGAGTTCCTTCCAAGTGTATGACACGTCGTCGTCGACCTCCAAATTGGGAGGCTCATCAGTATCGTCATATTTCCCTTAGCGAGAACTTTTGGCCTTTATAGACGATTTTCCTTGTTGCGTGCTCATGGTAAAGAGCTCTTTGACGATGGAAGAAGAGTCGATTGTCAATGTGAGTTCTGATACTTTGTCCCTTCTTTTACCGACTGACTTTATCGCTCTGGTAGGTGTATTGTAAGTGTGGAATCAGGTGACCATCCAAGGATTGTAACCTGACTGACAAATGTTCGAGGTAACCCATATACAGATGATTTGGGGATGCCCAAGAAACTTGCTGACTTGAGTTCTACTGACCGCAGATATGCCAAACCCATCCTGACCAGACGGGTCTTGGGTTTCTTCTTCTCTCATCTGGTTCTGTTCATTGGGTTTTGAGGTCCCTGATTTCTGTACTGGTGGGTAAGACCGACCATCTATCTCGCTGCAGACACTGGGAAATGGCAGTGTCGTAGTAATCTGGCTTCAATCTACGACAACCAGTCTCGTATATATAATATCTAGAGAGCTACTTGCGTGAAATGTCGCTGAAGGTTGTCGGAATCTCATAGTTGACGCCTCCTGTGGTTGATTAACCTTGGGCCGTTTAGTCGATATACCAAACAAGACAAATGCATCGACACAGTGTATTGTTTTTGCTTACCACAAACTTCAGCACCGAAGTGACCTCATATTGTATAAGCTGAGGAAATTATGCCAACATTATTACACAATACCACAAGGCAATCGTACCGGTACATCCAGAAGTTCAGAATAGCTTTGGATTTGTATTAATCGTGCAACATGGTCACATATAAAAAGGATCCAGCAGAAAGTACATTAAATAAAAGATTCATATCCCCTTCAAGGGCCTCATACCTGCTCCTGGAGTTGCCTTCTCACGGAAGATCTTTTTCTTACTTTGGTCTTTGAGACTCTGGCAAGCCGGTAGACATTCAACCTCTTACTTGCACCGCACTTCTGAGACTTGTTTCCCTTGCAGGCAACATTACACTGCGATGCTGGAGCTTCAACACTACCATTGGATGGGCCCTTCTTACTGCAGTAACAATCCTCTCCGTTCTCTAGTCCCAAGTAAGGATATCCTTTGCTGGAACAAAAGTTTGAGCAGATACTGAGGGTCATCTTCTTGTTTGTTGTCTTGGAACCTCCTAAGGCGCGAGCACCTTTCCCTTCCGTATAGCACCCGAGGTACTTTGGTGGGGTGTTGAGAGCCTCGAGGTTGACAGTGGGAGTATAAAGTGTATTGTTCCAAATGGATATGCGATTACCGGCACCACACTTCTGGGACGAGTTTCCTGCACACGGCATTCTGCAGTCGCCATCTGGCGCAACAGTGGCCTGCGATTTGGGCGAGTAGCCGCAGTAACATTCCCGTCCATATTCCATTCCAAATAGGGGGTAGTTGAGTTTATTGCAGAACGAAAAGCAGGTATCAAGAGAGACGGCAGAGCCTGTAAAGGTGGCACTGGGAAGTGTCCGACCCCCTGACCCTCCATCCGTGTAACAGCCTGTCCATAGGGCAGCACCATCAAGTGCCGTGATCGGGCCTGTTGGTTGATCAGGTTGCTTGATCTTCCACACACTCAATCGATTACCTGCACCACAGTAGCTGAATATGTTCCCTTTGCACTGCATCGAACACTGAGATATATCGGTTATGTTGGAACCTCCATTGACGATATCGTTGCCACAATAGCATTCCTGGGAGTATTCTGTGCCGGCATATTTATAGCCGCCGGCCTGACAGAATGCAACGCACATTTCGTTTGTCATTCCAGTCACGTTCGCTGTGCTGTCAGATGAGAGTGCTCTGCCAGTGTTGCCCTCAGCATAGCATCCATAATATGTAGCAGTGCCTTTTGAGATTTGAGTCTGGCCAACAACGAGCTCTGCAGGCGGTATGTATGAGGTGTCGTTCCATACCGTGAGAAAGTCTGGTCCTCCACAATACTGTGTTGTGTTGCCTACACAAGTCATTTTTCTTGTTGACGTGCATGCTGAAGCCTTGGTGTATGAGGCGCCCGATGTGAGCGCTCCTGCACAGTAACACTCTCGGCCATTTTCCATTCCAGCCAGTGGATAGCCCTTTGCTTTGCATGTCGTTGTGCAATACTCTATAGACATACTGTTTGAGCTCACGGCAAACTTGTTCAAGGTTCTGCTGCTACTGCCTTCAGGAGCGCAGCCAACGAAAGACCAGGAGCCAACCTTATCCCCTACAGCAGGATCAAACATAGATCCGATGCCAGCATCTCCAAGGTTATTGATGGCTGGCTTGGCGTCGCATACTACGGGCGACGCTCTGCCAGGGCCACCGAAAGGTCTGTTGCACCCAGGAAGAGCATCAATCATGCCTCGGATGGGTTCATCAATCAGGGGCGCCATCTCTGGGCAGTTGTCGCTAAAGTATGGTGTTTGTGAAGCGGCAAGGATAGGACATTTCGAGATTGCTCCTCCGATGCTGTCATTGTTGATGCATTTCTTGATAGCAGTCGCAAGGACAGTAGGATTCCAGCCGTTGAGGAAGTCGCCGTGAAACGCATAGCCAGTAGTGTCTCCATTAGCAAATACAAATCGGCCACCTTTGCTTTTGTCGATGTTGTTGACTCCATAGATGACCTCGAAGAACAGATGTGGGAGCTGGCGTGGATGGCTTGGAGGGCAGATACCGTTGTCTATTTGGGACATGTAGGCGACGTGGCTCTGGTCAGATTGGTAATCCTGTCCATTCCAACATGATTGGAAATGGATCTGTGCTCTCATGCCATTATCGCAATCTGTCTTCCACATGTAGTTACGCTCTTTTGACGGCCCTGAGCTGTCCAAGCATGCGAAACTGACTCGGTCGGCCACTGGGCGGCCTGAAAATCTTGAATTACTGTATGTTTTTGTCTTCGAATCATAAGATCGAGCAAAGTTATCTCCAGATAGCATCTTGAATCCGGGAGGGAATGGCTCGATGTTTGTCTTATTCTCTCCACGGCCGAGGTAGTATATCACTGTCCCGCCGTTTGGAACCATCTGGAAGCTCCCATTGGCGTGCTGATAGAAGAGCTGGGGTGTCCAGTAGGCTGATTTATCGTCTTGCACCTCGCAGGAAGTACACCTTGAAGCCTGTAGGCTGTCAAAGGTAGAGTCAATGTTGATGTTGCTGGCACCAGAGACCTTGTGGACATGTGCTGAGAAGGTTCCAGGGGCAATGATGGGATCAACTCGGCCAGTCTGTATGATACTACACGACATGCGCCAGTATCCCTCGACCAAGGCTGCG
The DNA here is from genome assembly GCA_013396255.1 of Fusarium sp. NRRL 25303. Classification (NCBI taxonomy): domain Eukaryota; kingdom Fungi; phylum Ascomycota; class Sordariomycetes; order Hypocreales; family Nectriaceae; genus Fusarium; species Fusarium sp. NRRL 25303. The sequence goes on from JAAOAY010000159.1 coordinate 23,234, forward strand.
AGAGCCAACAGGCGGAGGAAGCTATTCGTGTGGTTGACCATCTTGGATGTACAAGTTGCGGGTGAGGTGGAACAAGGAAAGAATATTGGCCAGGCCTTGTTCAGCACCCGTGAGACGATGATATTGAAATGTGAGATGGCTCCTGGGATTGAACAGATCGGGACATGATCGTCTCAAATACAACGCTCAGAACAAATTTAGCCAGGAACAACGCCCTGATAAACTGACTTTGCCAACGGGAAGTCATTCGGATTATACCCTTTTTGGTTGCGCTTGAGCCTCAATCAAGGAAACATAAAAAACCACGCGTCGCAGTATGAGATACAATGTCACCAATGGGGTCGATGGTTGGCAGGCATTCTGAATTCCTTGGTTTTGATAGTCTACATTCCAGCGCTAGCCTCTGATGAGTCGCGAGGATGAGAGACTAAGCTTTATCGAAGCTGTCTGGCCGAGTCTGGATAGCTTCATAAACCTTAAACCCGAGTCGTGGATAGGCGCTACTGGCGCAGGCACCCGCGGTCGCATGATGGCTGCGCTTGGCTGCGCCAAAATCGAAAGCCCAGGAAACCTTATTGCGACGATGCGCTTGGGGTCTCTGACAGTTGGTGTGGGTGCCTTTGTCCATAACCCCATTTTCGTTCATCTTTTGCATACCAGTCATGATTTGAGTTCCATCGGCCAAACGACTTTTCTGCGGCCAAAACTCAGAGGGAGGTACGGTAACTGAGGGGCCACTCGGATATTATGCAGATATTACAAATGGCCGGTCGGATTTCTGTGATCTCCAATGATGAGCTTGTCATGTTCTGTCGATGCTGGCCATTCTTCGAGAGGCGTTCCGCCATGGACCGGAGGCGTTCCCTTGACCCGTTGACGTGAATGCGCTTCAGGCATTTCGGCACGCTTCCTACCAGTTGAGTCTACGTCCTGCTGGCTTGTTCAAGAAAGAGGGACGTGATTTCATATGTAACCAAGTGACTGGTAGTTTATGCCAAACGTCATCGTGCCATTGCTAAGATAATAAGTAGCTCCTAAAGTTGTCACTGCGTAGGAGACAGCCCAGTCTTGCCGCAGGAGGACTAGTATAATCGCCTATCTAATCGGATTGTTGCTAGCCATACCCGGGTCTCGACCATGTCATGTCATGTCACTTGTCATAGAGGTAGTATTATATTGATATGTCAAGGACTGTCATCGACGTTACCCCTACCTTGAGGCATGATGCATGGGCCGTGAGGGAAGCAATTAATCCCGATCAGCTGCAGTCAGAGAAAAACGCGACTTGGCAGAAGGCCACGGAGGTAAAGGGAAGCTCAGTTGTTGATTGATACCTCTGCTTGTTCATTCATTCATGTGTGAGTGATAGTTTACCGGTCGTAAGTCTGAAGCATACTGTACTCCGTAAGTGTCTGTGAAATGATTATCGAGAGGATCTTCAACTGCTATTAGGGACTATGAGGGCAAAATCGATGGCGATCCAGAACCATGAATCAGGTGATGCAAGCTTCTTCGCACTCGATGGTTGAGGACCATGTCACTAGTATGTAGGTATTGAACCGACGACAAGCCGCTGTTCTTGAAGGGATTTTTCAAGTCTTTGAAGGCAAAGAGACATGCTCGCATTATACTCCGTAGAAACACCCAATTACGTGACGCGGTGACGTCCCCTGCATGTTTTGATTAAAGGGCCTCAATCCCATCGTCAGACGAATGGATATCCCATGTTCATGCTTATCCCCTGGTCCCAAGCTCGTAGCTATCCGCTTCAAGGAGCTGACCGTTGGATGAGAAGCATGTTGCATCGTGCGGAAAATTCGGGTCTTTGCGATTGGGATGAGTTCTGCGGTCATAGGAGCTGGAGATGGTCAAGTTTATTATCTTCGGTCTGGACTTGTACCGATGGTCGTGACTTTTCGTGCCCAATCCAGCAATTTGGGGGACGCTAACTCATGTCGACGTCTGGGCAAGGTACTTGCTGACTGGTGAACTGATGCTGGCGTCACAAGTACCCCTGCTCCAACCAACATCCAATCTCCAGTTCCCAAAATATTTCCCCAAACCTTAACTTGCTCCGTGCAACAACAGTTGTCAGTCACATCACCTCACCTGCGAGAGTTTCTTCTTCCCCTTCTTTCCGCTTGTTATGTTTATTTCTCGTGCTATTCCCTCGACTACATCCTCGAACCTCTCTCCGTCGCCGCGGCGCTGCACTGTTTGACGACTTGCGAATTGATTTGACTCCGTTGGCCATCCCCGTGTCTCACCGCAACCAAATGATTGAGCAGCGAACGAAACGAAACGAAACGCTTATCACGACCTCATTGAACGCAGCGAGTCTAATAATACGCGATCCTTGATGACCTCCTCCGAATACGGCTATTAATCCCCTTACGAGTCTGTCCTTACCATACTTAATTTCCTGCTTTGGTCATTCTGCATGTGCCACCAGAGTTCTCGATTGATACGCGACCGCCAACGGGACTCCTTCCCGTCATTCTTCCGCCCCAACCGCTCGACATAAACCGATCGCTTCGTGTTCCTCGCCGAACGTACACGACCTATACTCGGTCTCCCTCCTCGCGGCGTGGCCAGGCGGCATCAGGCGCGGAGGGATGCAGGCTTTGAAAGGACAAGCCGAGCTTGTGCGCAAGGCGAAGGTATGGACATTTGGCGAATCCTATTACGTCCTCAACACACAGCCTAACACGTAATAGCTTGCTCGCTCGTATCAGGAGCTTCTCGAGTACGACTCTCAACCTTCCTAAATGTCGACTTGCTAATGTTTGCTCGTAGCGAATTCGCGAGCCATGACCTCAAATCCGTTGGCAACTACGCTCTTGGGAGACTGATCGGAAAGGGATCTTTCGGAAAAGTCTACCTGGCGTCGCATAAACTGACCAATGGCTCCAAGGTACTTCAAGTCTAGCACAGTGCCGGCTTATCCTCGACGATAGCTAACCTGAATAAGGTCGTTCTCAAGTCTGCCAACAAGGGCGACTCGAACCTTGCACGAGAAATTCACCATCACCGGCAGTTCATACATCCACATATAGCAAGATTATACGAAGTTATTGTCACTGAAAACATGGTCTGGATGGTGCTGGAGTACTGTTCTGGTAACTATTTGCTCACCTCTTCGTTGGGCTAACCTACTGACTTCCACAAGGCGATGAACTCTACAATCACCTACTCGAGCACGGCCCGCTCCCTGTTCCGAAAGTGCAAAAGATCTTTACACAACTCGTCGGCGCAGTTAGCTATGTTCACAATCAGTCATGTGTCCATCGAGACCTCAAGCTTGAGAACATCCTCTTCGACAAACACGAAAACGTAAAACTGGTCGACTTCGGTTTTACAAGAGAGTACGAGGGGAGGACGAACCATCTACAGACATTTTGCGGCACCATCTGCTATTCTGCGCCCGAGATGCTCAAGGGCGAAAAGTACGCTGGTGAAAAGGTTGATGTTTGGAGTTTAGGCATCATCCTTTATGCGCTGCTTTGTGGTGAACTTCCGTTCGATGATGATGACGATAATATTACCCGAACCAAGATTCTGAGCGAGGATCCCAAGTTTCCCGATAATATGCCCCCAGAGGCCATTCCTTTGATCAAGGCATTACTATCGAAACGGCCATTGTTACGTCCATCGTTGCCCGAGATTCTCTCGAATTCATTCTTGGCGGAGCATGCCCCGACACAGAGAGCCATTCTAGATGTTCAGCATCCGCCCCCTTTCTCGACGCCGTTGGAGAAGGATTGCTTACAGAGAATGCGAAGTTCTGGTGTCAACATTGATGGAGTGATTGAAAGCGTCTTGGCACAGAAGTGTGATGCTTTAGCTGGTTGGTGGGCTCTGTTATTGGAAAAGGAACAACGCAAGATGCAGCGCAGGGAGAAAAAGAGAAGAGAAAGAGAGATCGACAGCCGCAGCATTCGACGACTATCCGCCGCATCTAGTCGGCTAGAAAGAATGGCTCCAATCCTGCACGAAGTTGACGAGGCGAACGGCACCGGGCGACATTTGAGACTTGAACCCTCAAACTCCCGGAACAGGGGGAGGAGCGAGCGACGAAGCGCTCATTATGTCGACTATATTGTGACAGACCTTCCACAGCTCCCAGAAGTCGGCAGGGACTCAGGGGGAATGAATGAGGATGGCGATCGTCCTCCACCACCTATTGACAAAGACTCGATAAGATCCGTATCGACATCTCGCCAGCGCAGGCCTATTCCACCACCTAAGGAGGGTTTGATACGTAGTGCTCGGTCTCGAGGTTCTACCCTTCACCTTGTCACAACTTCAGACGCACTGGCTTCGAATGCTAGTGACGAGCATCATCAGCAGAACGGCCATGAGAGACCACGAAGGAGACCTAGTCAGCCGCTGATATCCCACTGGAAGAATATGACACATTGGCTTGTCGAAAGTGCGACAAGGAGGAGACGTGGCCACGCCAGACGAACCAGCCAGAGCACCCCTGACCTACACAAAAAGGAGGGGAGCACAGCCAGCAGTAAAGATGGAAGTTCGCGGCCACAAACAAGCAAGTATCCTAACTCAACCTCACCAGGAACACAACCAACTGCTTCACTGCCGAAGGGGGTCGTGGCTAACGGCCAGAAGACCTATCAGGCTGGGAGCAGTACCCAGCGAACGGCATCGGGAAGTCTAGCGTCACCAACAATTCCGCCACCTCGGCTCGCGACATCGTACAAACGACAGTCATTGTCCCCTTCTCCTCTTACGCCGAGATCGACTGTCAGGCGGTCGTCAGCTGGACTTCGCGGCCGAAAGTCTACATCATCCTCGGTATCGTCTGTTCGATCCATCCATCACCACCATCACTCGCATTCCAAGGCGTCGTCTACGAGCTCCGCTGCTTCATTCTCTACTTCGATGTCCAAGACACCACTTCAGCGAGGGCATTCGCCACACCACTCTGTCAAGGTGCTTCCAGCAACACCGACATCGCATGCCTTCCCATCCAATATACGTCTCGTCCGAGCCACTCCGCCGACCCTGAATATGTTCAATGAAGGCATGCCATCCGAAGGTCCCCCACAAGCTCCTGGTTCGCCTAACCCTTTTGCATCAGGGATCATGTTTGCCAAGCGGAAACGCAATTTGTTCAAGGGCCCGACGCTAAACAATTTTGGTGGGCCCTCTCAAAGCCAACGCAACAGTGGCTCCGGTTCGCATTCCCGCAGCGCTAGTGCCTCTGGCCTGGGACGCCGATCTGGAGAAATCACGATTCAAGAAGAAGACGAGGGATCAGAAGACGACGACGACGATATCGAGGAAGTTGACGTTTTTAGCCCGGTAATAGGCGGACCGGGGGAGCGGATCGAGGAGCAGATCTTTGAAGAGAATGAGCCTCAGCCGAGCCTAGAACCAGCGCCGACCATCATTCAAAATAAGTCAGAAGGCCTGCCCACGACCAGTGCAGGCAAGGCGCCTGCGACTTGATGAAAATTCTCCGTTAGAAAGCAGTTCAACGACTTGACGAATTATACTAGATAATTTCCTAGGCGAGAGTGGTGGAATCGCTTCATTACAGGAGCCAAAAGCTCTGCGGTACAATTGCTGTTTGTGTTTCTGTTTTATTCGTCTCTCTGATTCTTCAGCTTTGACATCATTCGTTCAAACATCGAATGGTGCATAGCCCCTTATGGATACCTCTTTTTGTTATATACGATCATGGAACGATAGAGCTTAACAGACTATTATTTATGCGGTTAAAAATCAGCCAGCCTGGCTTGTCTCGGAACTCTTACTAGATCGGGATTTGTCAGCCATTCACTTTGTTTCTTGGCTTGTTAGGTCTTTCTGCAAGGCCCATAGCCCTTGCGTGGCCTTCGCAGCATGGGCCTCTTGCTAAATAATGTTAAGTATCTAGTTCCTTCGTGCGTTTCGTTGTCTCATCCAAATAACACCTTGCAACGATTGCTCCGTGATACCCAAAATGTGTGAAAACAGCTGGTTTCCTAAAAGGAATGCGAGTGGCTTCGTCTTCGAGACTTCTTGCTCAGGATCGCATCTCGCTCTTCGCGCAACGTGATCCAAACCCAGAACCATGTCATTGTTTCGATAAAGATGAACGTAAAGAATAGGCGGTTCTTTAGCATGTCACCGCCCCAGCCAGCAGGGCGATATGATGGGTTATACGAGCTCGGATGTGAGAGGTGGCTGCGAGAAGACTTATCGTACATGGGAGACGATGGGCCAAAAAGAAATATGTAGACGACGAAACCGAGGGACAGGAACGATCGCAGGGGAGCTGCGTAGCAATTAGTGTCCATCATGGGAAGAAGTCGGGCATAGGATGCCAACCTTGTGTGCCCCAGTGGAAGATTAGGCAGACTTCGTCGGGCATGGATAGGGATACCAGATCACTAAAGCCGATAAAGACGAGGACAGCGGCGAGGAACGCGAGTGGAGGACTTTGTAGTTCAAACCCTCTTGCTAGAGGCTTTATCATGGGCCGAGTCAGCTTAATCGGCTTCGGAGACGTCGCGACCAGCAGTCATGATGTGAAGGAGACTCACCATTCCCATGCTTTCTCCCAGCATGAAGACAAGCGCTTGCTCATTGATGGAGCTTGGGTTGGTGATGAAGAAGTATGCGAGCGTCAGATGGAAAAGGGAGACAGATGTTATAATCGTTTTGGCAGATATGAGCGCCATCGTTGCGTTTTGCTCCCTCCGGGGATGGGCGTCTCGATGTACTTGGCTCGTCCGTAGGTATCGCGTGCGTCGCAGGATGAAGCTTGCACAAGTCGCAAAAGGAGGGGAAACTGGCGGCAGAAAACGAGGGGCTCAAGAGGCCAAGAAGAAGTGATCTTGCGCTTAAAGGAATGGAAAACAGAAGACCCAGCTGGAAAGCGTACTGGCACTTGATCAACTTCCAGGTCACGCTGAACAGCTGTTGTGAAAACTAGCAGCTAGGGGTTATGCCATGCGTCACCCGCGCATGATGCCCTGGCCTGCCTGGGCATTTGCGGGCCGCTAATCGCGGCTAGCGAATTGGATCCGATTGCAGGAGGGCTTCGTGGCGTCGCGGGACAGCTGTGGCGGTGGTTGTGGCTGAAACCTCAATGCCCTTGTTTGGATTTGACTCCACCTTCTCACTCAAGCTCGAGCTCGAGCTGTGAGCTTTGTTGGTAGGACTCGGTAGGACTCGGACATGAATGCACCATACCGAGCAGTGCATTCACTTTGACCAATTTTAACTAATAAATTCGCCTTGCACGACGAGAAAGTATCCGACTTTTAATTCGGGCGTCTACTTTTCTGCAATGGCAGAAGCGAGTAGTCCCTCGCTGGATAAGCAACAGCACATCAAATATTGGCAGCGCTGTCATAAAACATACCTCCCATCCCCTTACACAGCCTACGACTCGACCCGCCTTACTTTCGCCTGCTTCATTATTTCGGCGCTTGACATTCTGTCTGTTCCGCTCACCCATACTGAACGCGGTGCTATCCGTCGGTGGGTTCTCAGTCTGCAGCATCCAGAAGGTGGCTTTTGTGGAAGTTCAACGCACGCATTACCAGGTCAAGAAGCTTACAAGGGCACGGCAAATATTGCAGCTACCTTCTTTGCACTTGTACTGTTGGGCCTGGCAGCCGATGGTGAGGATGAGGCGAGGTCAGCTTTCAGCGGGGTGGACAGAGTACGGTTATTGAAATGGCTGAACAGGCTTCAGAGAAAGGATGGGAGTTTCGGACAAATTTTATGGGACGGAGAGATTTTGGGTGGCAGAGATATGAGACACAGCTATCTGGCGAGCTGTATTCGATGGATGCTGAGAGGAGACGTCAAGGAAGGCGATGAAGACTGGGTGGAAGATCTGAACGTTGATGAAATGATTGCTCACATCAAGAGAGGCCAGGTACGCTATATTTGCTTGGGCGATGTTGTCTCACTAACACTTCTTAGACGTATGACGGTGGAGTGGCAGAATCGTCGCAGCACGAATCCCATGGTATGGCCCTCTTGACTCGTTGTCTGCTCGCATAACTCACCTCTCTAGCTGGATACGCATACTGCGCGATAGGTGCGCTTTCACTCTTAGACAGACCACTGGACTCGACATCGCCGCATCCGCCCGAGGAGGCGCTGAAACGGGGCGTCCCGAATCGTGAGGGACTCCTACACTTCCTCGCCTCTCGGCCTTTCGCCTACCTCGCCAAGGAAGAGGAAGAAGATGAAGTTGAGGAAAACTTTCTCGAGTCAAAGGCAGGGGAGCTCGATCTTGGTCACATCGGATTCAACGGTCGATGGAACAAGAAGGCCGATACGTGCTACTGTTGGTGGGTTGGCGGTACGCTTGCAGTGAGTTTCCCACGCCTCCTTGCACAGAGCACAGCTCTTACACATCTCACAGATGCTAGGGAATTCTGCCATCGTCAATGTCATTCCTTCGCGACGATATCTTCTTGATATCACACAGCATCGCATTGGCGGGTTCTCCAAGTCCGTAGGAGGGCCGCCGGATATGTACCACTCATACCTCGGTTTAGCTGCATTGGCGACCATGGGCGACAATGATCTAAAGGAATTCGACGTGGGCCTATGCTGCAGTCAAGAGACGACCAGAAAAATACAAAAAGCGAGGGAGGGACTAATAGAGAGCACGAGAGGGAATCGGAAAGCCTGGTGTGACGATGGCTTCTGGTAGATCTCGTATCGAACAGCGCCTATAGCATTGACTATATATAATGCAATTCACTGCTTCAATCGGCAAGCAGAATAGAGATTGCGAGTTTTTGTATGTAGGCAAGACTTTGATGCTGTTTCCATGTCGCTTAATTACCCATTCCGAAATGTGAGTGCTTGTTAGGGATAAATTTGTTACCCCTTTGGCTACCGAGACCATCCTTGACCGGTTGTTGCGTAACTAAACCTATTCTCAAACTCAAATTTCGATACCAGCTTCATTGCAGTCTTGCGGAACCTGGACATCAGCGCTTTTAAATATGAAATTCCTGTTGGAGGAAATAATCTCTATATGCAGTTCAATAATAAGTTGGCTTCAGGGTAAGCGATTTATGAATATGACATCATGAGATAATGAAACAGCATCCAGACCTACCTATGTAAATTAGGTAGGTACACAACCATACCTTTGTTGGTCTTCTTCTATCAGTTGTTGCGGCACTGAATATGGCTCGATCTGCAACTCAATTCCTATAACCTGGTTCACCAAATGGCATTTGGATTCGGACTTGATAAACTTTCCTTTGGCTACCGTTTTGAACGGGTCGCCAATCATCACTAACCGCTTTAGGAACCGTTCGGCCCCGTCTTAGCTTTGTCGGATTGAATCATCTAAACCATCCTGCGATTTCCAAGACTCCCATCGCTTCCCCCCAAACGTCTGCGCCATGTCCTCTTCACCAAAAGACACAGCCGAGACCACCGAGCCTCCGAAGCCGAGCGACGCCGATACCCAACCTTGGAACGAAGACAAACGCCGGAAGTTCGAAACGTCAGCGAGCCCCCCACCCGTAAACGACCGCGACACTGACGAGGCGTAGGAAGTCCAAGAGCGAGTTCTACGATCCGTGCCAAGAGGCTGCACAAAGAAGCTATAGATGCTTGTTCAGGAACGGAGGCGATAAGAATATGTGTGGAGAGTATTTCCAGTATGTTGCTTGGGATCGAGCAATTGGGGCAAGGTGTTGACAATTGAACAGGGCATATCGCGACTGCAAACAAGCATGGGTATGTTATACGATGCTACAGTTGAAGAGAATAGCCAATACTCATCATTTCTGCAGACTGAAAAACGGAAAAAGGAAGGCCGTGGTTGGTTCTAATGGAGTTATTCGCTCTCGACAGCCTGCGTTGCCTGCTGGATCCAGCCTGGCTGAGCATCATGACTGACAACAGGGGTACCATTGTAACATTAAGGGGAGTTTATATACTGTACAATACGGAAGCGCGGTGCAAAATTCTGCTATCATTATCAAACGAAAGTCTGGTCTCATCCCAGTGCAAGTATCTTGGAGAAAACCCAGGCCACCTCGGCTAACAGGCTGCAACTCTCATTTTGGTTACAGCATTGTCGCCAATTGGTAGGGCAGTGACTTTCTGATCTACATCTCTATCCCAAGGTGTCTCGAACTTCTACCGCTGTTCTACACCGATGGGAACACAGCTACTGTTGAGATCCAAAGACGTCCCAATCACTGTTTGCCAGGTTTCACGACTTACGTGCACAGGCTGATTGCGTGTGTTCTGAGATTGTTTAAGTACAAACAGAGCTGTCATCATATGGTAGGTAGTTGGATGATGGCTGTATCATTGGGGAACGAAGGACAAAGAGCTGCACAAAATGCATGGTTGTTCAATTTAGGGACTGCATCAACACTCGATGTACCAAAAAGTCTGCCCCGTCATTCTATCAGAATCCCCCCAACCTGACAGTTGTCAATCGTGTGGTCGCGAGATTTGTCGAAGGCGGATCCCTAGAGCATACAGACCCGTTGCACTATCCAAACGGGCGTCGGGCTCGTACTGAAACCGAGCCTCATCGGCGCACTTGTTCAGTCTTGTGGCGTGCCAGGTTGAGCACTCTTCAAACACCTGCTTATCCAAAGCCACTCCAACATCGGCTGTCAATCGGATTGGATCCAACATTCTGCCACTTCTAAGCGAGTATACCTTCCAAGAATCGAGGGTGAGCCCAAGCGTCAACACGCATGCTGTTCCCAGTGTCGCAAGTCCAGACATGAGAATCCACGGAACAAATGTCATTGCGTATTCATCGATGTTGGACTACACTTGATATCTCTCAGCCCTTACGGCTTGGTCATTGTCAAGGAGTACTTGGCGGGCCTCTATTTCGTACCATAGGAACGCATCAGCAAGGGTTTCTAAGTCCCAGCTCTGTCGACTTCCTTCAGTCGCTACTCCCAGTGCCTCTCGAAGCAAGTGTCCGCCGAGCCCGGGCGGTCTCCCATCACGTCCATCGTCAAAGGTACTGAGACTTGCCGTCAAGCTAAGCACCGGCATATCGTGCCCTGTGTCAGGCTTCTCGTCCACAAGAGTGTTCTCGATCATTGACCAGTCACTCCCGTTCACTTTAATATCAGCCCATCCAGTGGATCTGTTTAAACGGCATGTTAAGCCTGAAAATCGTAGGCTGTAGTATCGTAGGCTGTAATTTGTTTGTCGACCGTCAGGCTGCTCAGTAATGGGGAAACCTTTGGTAAAAGGTATCAAGCTACCCCACCGCTCTGTAGTAACCACTGGGACATCTTCGTGCTCGGAATCCATAACCCCGATCCAAAGAGCGGTCTCATTGAAGGCAATGAGCGGGTATGCGATTCCTGGATTTGTGGCCTTAGCTGCATCTAGTGCCGTCTTTGATACAGCAGATTCGTTGGTGCCGAACGTTGCTTCGTATGTGGTTGACTCTGAACCGAGGACTGAGGCTGCTTCTTCAAGAACAAATCTGAGGTGCGGGTTCCGTCTGTCTGGCACTATCATTGATACACTTTTTAGATGGGAGGGACTGCAAAGCATTTTCAGTCGATAGACGGGCGCGTGAAATAGTTGCATAACGGCAGGAGAAAGCTACGAACGTGATTGATCCGAGACATTGACGCTCACCTGTCCTGTTGTAGATGACTTGAGCATCCCTTGCGGTAGGCGTGAAAGCCTATCTTGAAGTCTTGCTGAAACTTGTTGCTGGATAGACTGGTCGTCCAGGGGTACTGGACGTGAGCCTCCGGGCAGCATCGAATGTGTATCATACAGATATTCAAGCACCTGGGTAGACGTATCCACTCCGGCCTGTTGATAAGCCACAGCATTGCCGAGCAACGAGAAGCTCAAAGCTGAGAGAATCGTGATCATTCCCAGACAGATCACGCGAGGCCTTCTCGAACGGACGAATGTCCAAAACTTGAGTGGGCTGAAGGACCTCCAGCCTGTGCTGGCAACTTCGACGAGGACCTTCATGCTCACAGCTGAGTTTCTTCCGCTGTGCTCGTTGACAGCAGAAAGACGAGCAAGCTTAAACATATGCCAATTGGCGACCGCGACCACGGCTGGCGCCACGAGAATGGAGAAGGCCGCGTCAATTAGCTTGGCTTCTGTCGACGAGAGATTGCCTCCAACAATGACGGCTGATATGTAGCTTTTGTCTGTCTTGACTTCAACATATGCGATGAGCCAGCAACTACAGGTGAGAGAAGCTGGGCCGATGAACGCAATTATTATCAGGGAGTATAGGACATGTTTTTTGAGAGGGCAGTCCGCGTGTACTGATGCGGCTTCTTCTGTAATCTTATCCTTTGGACTTGGTGCTAGCAGTCTATCGTTGTCCGATTGAGCGCCGTGTTGAGTATCTTCCGGCTTGGGGGTTCCAGTTGAAGCGGTGTCAACAGATTCAGGGTCGTCTTCCTCTGTCACCACACTGAGAGGGGATACTGGTCGGTTGGTCATCTCAAAGGACTCAGTTTCTGGCTGGGCTCCCATATTCATTGGGTAAGCAGAAAAAAGCGCCTTGCTCCTCGTCCGAAAGGAACGAATACTGCCAATGCGTTTATACGTCTCCATATATGAGAAACTTTTCGTTCAAGCCCCATTTTAGCACCGACCACAAAATCAGTCTCTCAGATGGGTTGTACCATCAAGGCTGAAGCGGTTTGACTATGCTTGTGTGTCCCAAGGGTATGACTGAGGTTGGCAAGATTCTTCCACATGATCGCACAAGTGTCTCTGATGACCTATTCCGTATAATCAGTGATACGGGTGAAACCAGGCGATGACAAATGATACTCGGCAGAACCGTTGTGACCAAGGGCTCCTTCGAGCATCGCCTCATTGTTGTGACTTGATAGCATGCGGTAGTGATGCCTAGGCTTGGCCGTCGATGTGATTATTCCGCCATCACCCCCTCGGTCGCCGATATACCCCTTCCTGAACTGCCTTGAAGCCCTATAAATGGTAACGGAATTTCCGGAATTGTGATGAAATGTTCAATTCGGGAGGTATTCTGCATGTTTCCGAGGTTGCTAAGCAAGAGCCAGATCTCAATTCGGACAAAGAGGCGCATCTTTTCTGCCTTTCCCTCTCCTCCTTGGATCGTTGTTCTGCGTCTTCCTCAGATGAACAATTCTTATTATTCTCGAAGTCTTAATTGAGCAATTGGTTTGCCAATCTGGATGCTAATCTGGATAAGGGCATAGGCACTTGCTGAGTTAAGGCCGACAAACTGTCGCCGCGATCACATTGCGGGAGGCCTGCAACTTTTGCATCTCAATCACCACCGTGTGTAGAATGTGACTCTAGTGTAGCTAGACGTCCATATTTGCAGTGCATTGCCCCAGGCTGGTAAACAACTCAGTCTTATGCCGTGCCATCACAAATATCCTGGTGCAGATTGAAGACGTCTGGGGAACAGGTAAACACGACTGAGAGGAGTTGATGATTGGACAGGCAATGACACTGGGAATTATCCTGACGGGTGTAAGCGCTGTGGCATTGAGAGCACACCTGAGGATAATGCTTGAGTTCTGGAAACACGCCGTGTTATTTTTGTTGATGCTGTAACAGCGCCAGAGTTTGGGACTACGGGCGACAAAGTTGGTGGTGATGTGGCGCAAGCTGCACCGCCACGCTTCCACCGCCCCTCCACCTTCCATTCTGTCGCATCCATCCCACTTCAATTTGAGCCCCTCCAAACTCTCACGCACTCACTCTCAATACTCCAAGTCGACTTTAGTCAGTTGGGGCGGGAAAAGCGTCGTGAAGCTTGACACTCATGAATCGTCAACAAAGACCCAATCTCAAGAACGGCGTAGACCTCCAGCTCCAGTCTGCCTTCAACGATGGCAACTGGGCTGCTGTGATCCGTCTTGCAGAGAAGCGGGCCCGAACCTTCAACGACCAATATTATGAGGTGCGATTTGATGGGAGCTGTACTTGAGCCATCCGTAGACTGACCCGTATGAATAGATTGTGAAAATATGTGCTGAAAGCCAACTCGATGACCCTAGCTCCAAGTTCGCGGCCATAACCGCCATTGACAAGTTCGTCAGAGAAGGAACCGTTGTCAAAGATGCCGAGGCCATAGACCTCCTTGAATGGGCCAGCCAAGGTCTGAACAGTGATGAAAATTTTCCAGAGACACTCGGACCTTTGAGGGCACGTCTCGTCAAGGCTGCGCCCAAGGACAAGCTCAACGCCAGCCGCTGCTTGGAGTCATGCTTATTGCACTGGGATCTTGTCAGCGCGCAACAGGTACGGAGGGGTTTGCTACTGACCAGAGTTACTGGTTAACATATTTCCAGATCGCGGCGATTTTGGACAGGACATTTTCTCAGGAGAGGAGCTTTATGTTTTGGAACATTGTGATCACACATTTATTGGCGGTTCGTTCAGCAATCTTCTGTTTCATTCCTCACTAATTCCTTTCAGACCAGCCCTCAATCCCCTCCGGAGAAGAAGAAGCTGTATGGGATGCTCGCATTGAAGCAGATCCAACGTGCTGCGCAGTTGGCTGAAGAAGTAGTACCCCTTTCGTTCACAATTAGCCCCTAAACTCACAATCCTAGGCTGCGACTACCGGGGGCGAAGACACCAAACCACAGCCACGAAGTATCCAAACAGAAGAAGAGATCCTACTGTTGTACGATGTAACCGAAAAGCATGGTTCTAAAGATGACTTAGCAAAACTCGTCTCAAGTCCCGTCTTCAGCCCGCTTGTTCAGTTCCGAAAGGGTAGGAAGGAGTTGATGCTCCGGGCCATTGCTCGCTACCAAGAAGAACAGCAGTTCGAGGCTATTTTTGAGTTGTGCAAGGATTGTTTGTCGATTGAGGACGAAAGTGGTCAACCGAGTCTCATGGCGGCAGACTGGAAAGTCTGGCGGCAGTTCATTGAAGCTGCTGCGGAAATCAAGAATACCAAGCCAGGGTATGTAGGAACTCAACTGCAGACGAAGACCCAACTGACAAGGTCCAGCGTTGAAGAAACCGTCCAACAGCTCCTATTGAAGTTCATCAAGTCACCAAATCTGCGACCCATCTACAAACGCATTATTCTATTGGCGCGTGTTTCGGCAGCCTTCAATCTTGCATCAAATGACGAGGACGATCTTATTGAGAACGAGCCTGCGTCATTCCGACTCAAGGAGCTGATCAGCTACGTGAAAAACCAAGGAACAAATGCTGCGTGCTTCGATGACATCAAAGCCTTTGCAGAGAGACTCAATCCATCTGCATTAAAGTACATGGCGCACGAGTTTGTTCCAAAGTTGGCTCAAGTAACAGAGGACGAGATTCAGTCAGCTAGAATAAGCAACCTTGCATTCAAGCTACAGTACTTTACAGCCACATGCCCCTGTATGTACAGCACGATACCTGGCGAGAAGCCTCTGCGCAAGTGTCTTGTCTCTGGTGTTGAAGTCGACGCTAGCTCACCCGGGCCAGCTTTCTCAACCATCGCCGAGACTGCACTCAAGGCTCACCAGTCGCTATCTGACTTGACTTCGAAAAGCTCTGCTATCGAGGCTGAGATCAGGCCGGAACTGGCTGTCATCATTGGTCTTTCCATCATCCAAACTGCATTTCCTCCGTCAACCGATATCTCGAACATTCCTGTCTCTTACGCCCCCCTCCTGCAAGCCCTACTGTTGCTCGAACACCAGCTCACTTTGACACCGAAACACAGCATTATCTCCCTCCTTCTAGTACAACTGCACCTTCGAGTTGGTTCGTCGTCTCGTGCCCGAGAAATCTGGGATACACTAGGTGTCAAGCGTACCATCATGGACTCTTTGGCCCCCATTTTCTACGACCGTCTTTCGACAATCTCACCTGCTCTTATTTCACCATCACACGAGACCGGTTGGGAACTTCTAGACTTGCTGAGCTCTCACTTCAACGTGTCGCTGAAGCTTAGAATGCCTAGACGACTGATAGATGCTTTCGAGTCGGGAAGCTATAGCAGTGTGATTGATATCCCTGAATACATGGAAAACCTGCGGTGGAGCTGCACACGAGCGATGAGTCTGGTAGAGGAGACCAGAACTGATCGCATCATGGGAGAACATTTCTCAGAGGTGTTTACCGATCCTCGATTCAGTGAGTCTTCCAACCGTCCACCATTCTTCACAAGTACTAACGAAAGCAGCCGAAGTGGCCGACGATATGAAACTGGTTGAGACAGTAGACTATGGATCTTTCCCATCATGGGACTCGAGTTCTCAGCCGCCTGTCTACTCCCGTTTGCGAATTGGACCACCACCAACAGTATGTCTCCTTCTCCCTGTGAAGCAAAACTAACATGTATAGAATCGTCGCGCCCATCTATCACTCCTCTCTGAAGCTTTCCATGAACTCTTGGGTTATAAGCCTCCTCCCATTTACAAGGCTTCTGCGACAGCCGCCATCCCCGACCAAATCTTCGTCCTCGAATCACTCAGTCAACTCAGCAACTCTTTCATGAAGTTCTCTAATGGTCCCAGAGGCGACCTGACACCACAGGAGGCAACCTACTTTGAGGTCATAAGCCTACTCAGCACCCTCATTCCTTTCGCAACCGGCATCAATAGGGCCAAACCCATCCCCGAAGAGTTTTTCCAGATCGTGGACACTCTGAAGATTGCCATAGATACGCTCAAGCTAGAGCTCCTGCCTCTCGCAAACGCCTCAGAGCATGTCACAACTCTGAGTACGCTTCATTCTCTCGCTATCCTCCGCGATACTTCCGCCGCTATCAAGAACTCAGCCCAATGGGTTATCGGTTTCAATGACCGCGAAAAGGAGCGTGATCGCTCTGGGAAGAGTAACCTTCCAAAAGAGGTCATGGCACAGATCAAGGAGTTAGTGACGGCATCTGAGACTGCACTCAAGGAGGGCAAGGCCACAGTGGCGAAGATGAAAGAACAAGTATATGGAAGAGACTTTGAGCCAGCGGTAAGAGCGTGGATTTTCGAAGATGCAGATAACATTCTGGGTATCGTTGGAGGGGCAGCGACGAAGAATCTCGTAAAAAGTTGGGAGTCCAACGTTAAGGGATGGACTCAAGTAGTGTGGAGTTAGGACTTGCCGATTGTCGACGCACACCTGAATAGATCTATGTCCTCGAATGAACTTATGCCTTTAGATGCCCACTCTCATGGCACTGCACTGACCGATGCATGACTGGCTTCCATCAGTTGGAGGTTCACTATGAGCTTCGGCTGTGAGCCTGATGAGTTCGTTTCGTCAGACTCTGGTATGAGATCAATATGAAACCTCTGCCGCAGCTCCCGCAATCTTATACCAGTGGGATGAATAACAAAAGTCATGGGTTCGCCACTACTATTGTCCGATGTCGTGCCGACTGCACTACTTTCATGCAGTTTCTGGTCAATGTAGTCTTGGCCCTTTCGAGCTGCCAGCATAAGCTCACCATATCGAGCTCTGTCAAATTCTCTTATAGCCGCATTCTTTTCCCATAGCATCTCTGCTAATCTTGCACAGTCGACGAGAAGGCCGAGTACCATTTCTCTATGAAATTCGATAGCAGAGACCTGCTGTGAATACATCCGTAGAGTGCGTGATGCCTCGTGCATGTTCTCCATGAAAATTGACGAGTAGCCCTGAGATTCTCGTATGTTAACCTTGATCTCAGACATCATTGCTTGAACAAACGGCCTAGCGCCATCTAGAGCCTGATCGTATAGAGATTCATCAAAGTTATCTGTGAGGACACGTCTCTCACTCATGCGATTGAGAAATGAGCCGATCAGGGGTTCATACTCCCATTCCATTCGTATTTGCATCGTGCTCAGGTGCTCTTCCATAGATGTGATGCTTGGTGGTCGGCGTGATGGCCAGGTTGAAGAAACTAAAGATCTAAAAAGCGCCAACTCATGTATGGTGATCAACGGGTACTCCTCGAAAGCCATCTGCGGCTTCTCTTTAAGAATCGTGGGCTTTAGAATATCACTAGCGGCTGCCGTCAAATGAGTTTGGTGAGTTGCACCATGGGCATCTGTGCTCTCATCGCGACCGATAAGACTCTGGACGAGACACTCGAAAGCGGATGCCATAGATAGATGGAGTACTGAAAGTCCATGTTTGTCTTGCAGGATGGCATTGGCACCGTGGTCAATCAGATACTGCACGATGGGATCGATGTCACGCCCAGCGGCATGATAAAGCGGAGTGTGACCTTGGTCATCTTGCGCGTTAACTTCAGCTCCACGATCCACGAGGAGTCGCACCAATGGCTCCATTTCTGAATCGACCGCCAAGTGTAGTGCTGTTCGGCCTTCCTTGTCTCGTCCGTTCACATCAGCCGCGTGGTCGAGTAAGAGCTGAACGAGAGGTTCGACTCTATCCTTGGTGGCATGATGTAGAGGTCGCGACGTTTCGTCAATCAATATATTAGGGTCAGCGCCGTGTTCCAAAAGCGTTTGGAACATGGGAACCTTGTCGACTGATATCTTGGAATCTTTGAAATGTCTGAAAGCCGCCTCTAGTGCGCCTTGTTCCAGTGGCGCGCCATATTGGAAAAGGTATGTTACGATAGCATCTTGCCCTCGTCGAGCTGCATATGTAATTGGCGTCCCCCGTAGATTTGCGCCCTTTTTGAGGAGTGTTTCGGCAAGCGAGAGGTGGCCAAGGCCACAGGCCATCTCCAGGACCGATACATTATATGAGTCAAGTGCGTCGATCGAGCATCTCTCTAACATCCATTCTGCGGCCTCTTCGAACCCAAAGTACGCCGCCTCATGAAGGCCAGTGGTCCCAGGGTTGAATCCACCAGCATACCGCAGACGCTCAGTCACCTTGACAAGTTTCTCTGTCGACAAAAAATTCTTCACAATATCGGGCATTTCTGAGACGTTGCGAGCGTGGTAACCCCAATGGCATGATGCATATCGACATAGCGGATAATCCTGGAGCATCTTCTTAACATCATAGTCTTCGTCGCTCTCCGCCACGTTATTTTTAATCTTCCAATCTTGGCTTTTCGATCGACCAAGACCAGGGTTTGGGGATCCTGGCTTTTCGTCTTTCGATTGGTCAATAACGGGATCCGACTTTTCTGCATCCTTGTGTGCTTCAGTGTCAGGTTTTGGACGTCGAACAGTTCTGACTTGATCAACGATAAGATCGTACGATAAGTATGTCAGAGTTTTGACGGATATTTCCAGAGCAGCATCTGGAAACCACTGGTCTTGTGTTCGCTCGAAATATTCTTGTGTTGTGAAATGTGCTAGTCGAACAGTGTTGCTCTGTTCATCCACGGTCACCAGGCCAGCGCAAGCAGAAACGATGTCGGGGATCTCGCTAAGATTTTCCTCATCAAACTCTGTGGAGTCTATTTCGATGCCAAGGGCATGTTGAAGTTCCATGGGACTAAGCAACCGTCTGGCGCATGAAATCCACATGAGTGCTTCTTTGGCCAACATCGCTTGATCGGTCAACTGGTCTTCTATTCGCTTCATAGCATCGCCATACGCTTTGTCGTAGGCTTTTGACGTGCTTGAGTTACTCGGCAAAGCTTTGAGAATAGCTCGTACAGCTTTTGGTGATCTCTTGCCGACAAGAGAATCGAGATGCAGCTGCGCGAGAAGAAACCTAACTTAAGATTAACGTTTGTGTTTGTATCAGGGATGTGCCATCTTACATCCCCTGGACTGATTCCAGTATTCTTGTCTTGATTTCCTCTTGAAGCTCAGGCTTGTTCTGGACAAATGCTGGAAGTTGAGACATTCGACCAGCCAGGTATCTTCTTACATCCGGCTCACTGGCGCGGATTTTAAGAGAGATAGCTTTCCTGAACTTCTCCTTGATCTCTGGAATATACCTAGAGGTTGCTAGAATATTTGTACTAGTCGCACTTTGAAGGTCAAGTACTTGTTGAATGAAGTTGGGTAGTGTGCCGTCATTGGTCTCGCATTCATCCAGAGCGTCAAGGATGATGTACACGCGAGAGTATGTCGCGGCAACGTCTTGGAGAACGCTGCCGAGCTCCTGTAGCGATGGGCGCGTACGAGATGCTTTGCGCTTAGTGTATAGGTCCTCCACTGGCTTAAGTAGTGATGGCTGGTTCTCACTCAGTTGCTTTAAAAGATTTGCGACCAGGTCACTGGCTTTCTGTTCGTGGCGCCGGCGGAAGTTGCAGTAGATATATGCAACTCCAATATTGCTCTCGGGATGGAAGGATTCGAGTAATGAATTGACCACAATGGATGCCATAATCGTTTTACCAGCACCTGGAATACCAGGGCAGAACAATGTTTGTTTGTCGCCTTTCACCCAGGAATTGTACTCATCTGATTCCAATAGCCATTCACCAGTTCCTGGCTCTCGCCGGCTGAATATATCGCTTTGTTGAGGGGCATAATCCACGGGTGAGATCCAGTCGAGGACTTCTTTCTGGTGGACGCTCATCTGACTGTGTTGAAAGTGCCCCATCCCTTCTGCTATGTTGAGGTTGGACAGCTGTATGTCAGTCAGGATACGGTCAAGTCGAGCAGCTCGTTGCTCATCCTCAGTCGATTTACTCTTAATAAGTCTGACCAAATCGGCCAATTGTCTGCTGTTATCGTCTGAGGTTGCCTTGATGTGTTTCACCAGCTGTCTGTGTAGGTGTAAGTTATCAATACTCGTAATGAGCAGAATGACACCTACGTGCTTTCGTGTGTCATGGCAAAATGCAAAAGTGATCTTTCGCGCTGAAACGCATCGATGAGCTTTACCATTTCCTTCTCATCGAATGGCCATTTCAATGCGGCCTTGGCTTTTTGGATCCCGCTCCCATGGCCTGGTTGCAGCTTTGTTTTGATAGCATCGAGAATCTTATACAGGCGATACAAAGGTGCGTTATCGCTCTCCAAAGCCTTGACCTTGACCAACCACGTCTGGGCACTATCAGCCTTGGTCTGATCGGCGTCCCAATCCTCAATTTCGGGTCCGTCAGTTCCTTTGGAATAATCGCGGAGTCGCATGAGGAGAGCCTCGCAAGCTAAAACTTCGTCAAGCAGTCGCTGTCGATCTTTTGAGGCTCCAGCAACACTGATGATGTATTTCGTAACCTCAGCCGTTAGTTGCACTACTGCGATAATACTCGCAGCAGCAGAGAGGCCGTCCATGCTGCTTCAATAAGTTGGGACACGATGGATCGATGAATCCGAGCCCTACGCTGCCTATTTAAATCACAGGTCGCTCAGCCTACTTGGTAGCGACCACAGCGTATCCGCAACAGCTCAGCTGCATTCTGCATGTTCCTTTGCAAGGATGGCCAGCGGTGAGCCAATTATGTTGCTGGGAAGTGTTTCAACACCGAAATCCGTAGGAGTAAGCCATCGTAGTGGTGCCTGATGCGAGCACCCTTCATCTATTGGCCAGCGAAGCAGCATTTGCCTACCATCTCTATTTCAAAATGATGGCATGATATATCGGCGTATATATTTGCGCGAAGAATGTCTCTTTTTGGCCCATTACTTGAGTCAGTATCAAGCGTGTCGAACAAGGGTTCAGCTTTTTCTTGCGCAAGACCAGGATGACATCAGCATATGGCTGGTGACTTTGACCAGCGAAATACTCCGTAGTAGCACTGTACACAGAGGAACCGACAGTGCTTTTGTTGACTAACAAATTGGTTGGTGAAAATAGTCCTAGCAATTTCCCTGTGTACATAAGGGGACCTTGTAAGAGTTACAGCTATGGTAGGTCTGCCGCACCTTTGCCCGGGGCACGACTGGCCGACGCCTGTTTGAGCTCTGTGTGATGAGGTCACCTAGCCTGACTCCTTGGCAAGCCTTACTTCTACCGTAGATAAGCCCATAACATAATTATGCTGTGAAATAAGAAGGAATTTATTCCTACCGCGAAACCGCTTGTGGAGGGTGTTTGCAGAGATATATTTCCAGATAAGGGCTTTAGTGAGGGTATCCCTCCAGTCCGCCTGTAGCCTGTAAGCAGAGATACTGCAAGATCAAGCACAAGACGCTGTGTTTCTGTGTTTCTGTGAGGATATTCGCGGCGGCGACCAGGCGTTTGCGCAGCCTTAGGGACCCGATATTCCTAGCACAAAAGATGGCCTTTTTCAGCGGCTGCCAAGATCTTAAGACTAGATTTATTCGTGACTTTCCCAAGGGATCGCCCTTTGAGTATTATGATCTCATCAACCGATAATTCGTGCCCGGAAGAAGAAGCTGCGTTGATATGGCTTGGATAAGGTCTCCCCACTCCTGAACACGCGATATCATGCGCTCGACCTCATTCTGGGGCTCGTTATTCCCAGGCTCGTCAGAGGGAGGAAAGGTCCTGATATGCCAGGAAATCAGAGAAACTTGCCTGAAGGTGATATATTTAGTAGTATGATGATTAGGAGTGATTTTCCCTGGTACAGATGTGACCCAGTAGTCAGAAAGTCGCTCAGAAGGGTTGTTTCCGATGTAGATGAGTGTTGTAAGCCAAATGTAGAGGTTTGTGACCGTAAGGGGCTTCCACTGAAGAACATCTGCATTTTTGGCTTTTGACGCGCCGGGCGCGTTCAAGATAGCCTCAACATGCGTATTAGTCCAACCCATTTCTCAACTAGAAATTCAGGGCAAAATAGGTGGAAAAGGTCGACAGGTAGATCAGGAAGCGGCATTGTGAGAGTGTCGCGAGATGCGGGTTTGAAGTCTCTCGGGCGTGATTGGGGGGCTTCTTATTTTGGCCTCTTGAGTACTCCGTATCCCGCTCATGAAGCTGTTGATGAATGAGCCAATCTCTGGACCATTTTAAAGTGAACAGGGTCAACTCACTCGCGAGACTTTGTTGGCGGTTGGACTCTCCTGTAATTGCGGGTGGGCCCCACATATCTAAATTTAGTGGACAACCCCTAACATTTTGATCTTCGAAGATTTCTTTATCTCGGATCTGCATCCCCCCATTCAATCGCATCTTCTTTGCTTTTGCTTGTGTTGCGTCTGCGTCGCCATCTCATACTCTTCGATTTCAAGAGTACATATTACATTTTTTTCTCTACATTTTATCCGTATATCTGTACCTTCTATCTCGCACGTATACCTATCATCATCATCATATTTGCTATCCTAATCAGCGCCAAGCTTTGCCTAATCTCTTTAGCTGCATCTGATTGCAACAACTTCTGATCGACAAACTCGGCTCTCGTCCTTCACACACATGAGACTGCGACTTCTTGCGACCAGGCTTTGAGACAAGTTCTTCAGTACAAGCCACCGAACGAACACTCCGCGACCTACCTTAGGAAGACGAATATCCATGCCACCGACGACGTCATATCATTTTTCTTGATCATAGATTGCGATATTTGTGACATCAGTCATGATTTCTCGAAATCGCTCCGGTCGGCGCAGAAGTGCTGCTCTAGCCTTTATCGTCATCGCTGTTCTCGTCCTCAACTACACAGGCCTCTTGTCATTGCCGTTCAGCTTCGAGGAACCCCCACAACCCGATCGCCCAGATTTTGCTCTTGCACCACCATGTGCCCCAACTCTCGATCATTTACGACGCTCCTCATACGGCCTAACAAGGGATGTCATTTACCAAAAACGCTGCATCCGCCCCGTTATAGACAAGAAGCTTGATAGCCAAGTTGTGTCGCAGAACCCCGATGCCTTGATCAAGAGCGGCCAAATCGTTCAACTTGACCAGGCTTGTGAAGGATGGACCGAATCGACTTGCGAACCAGTCACTCTTAGGGTGCCTCCGCCGTACCCTCAGCAGGACTACTCTGGATTTTTGTTCGGTGTTGCGACAAATCTTGATCGATTGAACGAATCCATGTCACAATTTGAGAGTTGGCTCGGCAATACACATGCGCAATTACTTGCGATTATCACCGATCCCGGCGACGAGTCCAAGTATAAACAAGTCACTGAGCAGTTCCGTCAGCGCGGGATCGAACTCAGCATCAAGGATCCATGGAACAAGGCCATCACCTCCAACGAGCAGCACTTTGCAATCGTCCGCGATCTTCTAGCGCACGTTACCCCAAAGACACAGTGGACTGCTATAGTCGACGACGACACCTTCTTTCCTTCCCTTTATCCCATGAGTAAGATTCTAGGCAAATACGACCACAAGCTTCCAGCATATGTGGGTGGGTTGTCGGAGAATTATGATGCGGTCAAGCACCACGGCTACATGGCTTTTGGAGGAGCAGGAATCTTCCTCAGCCCGGCCCTGCTTCGCGAGCTTGACCCTCATCTGGAGGAATGCCTCAAAGTTGACCATGTACCTCAAGGCGATGGTCTTCTCAAGCAATGCATCTACAGCAAGACCAAGACGAAGCTAACCGTTGTAAAAGGGCTTCATCAGCTGGATATGGGTGGAGATATGAGCGGTTTCTATGAGTCCGGTCGTCTGCCAATGAGTTTACATCACTGGAAGTCATGGCACCAAGCCCCTGTTGACAAGATGGTCAAGATCTCCGAATTTTGTGGAAGTTGTTTCCTGCAACGCTTCGCTTTTGGCTCCGACACTGTCTTGACAAACGGATACAGTATAGTCCAATACTCTGCGGGCTTGGAGAGCGTGGACTTGAACAAGATGGAAGGAAGCTGGGAGGGCGCTGAAGGGTTTGACTGGAGTCTGAGCCCCATGAGATCCAAGATGGATCGACGCTTGAAGAAGAGCTATCATTTAGTCGACACCGAAGTGGTTGGCAAGAATATCCGACAAATTTACATTCACCGTCTCGAGGATGACATCCCCGGCCCGGACGAGAAGTCGAAAGACCCCAAGAAGACGCCACCCAAGATAGAGGAGATGAAGGATGAGGTGATAGAATTGTTGTGGGAATTATGATAAGACACGAGATTGGACTAGACATATTGGTGTTCCCGGTCGGGCCGGATTTGTATATACGACGAATGATACCAGATGACATATGGGACGGATAGATAGACTAGTTTTGTAGATAATAATGCTAATGAGCCTTTCCTTATCCCGGCATTAATATGAGAACAAGAGGGGTCTTCTGATCTCTACCCCAAAAGGTACCACACCCTCCATCACAGAGAGCTAATGACTGAGAGTTTATTATCAGGCTAGAGCTCCACGCGATATCGGCGTGCGGAGAACCATAGACTCCAAATAGTTAGTGACTGACTATACAAAGGGCGTTTGGAACAACATAAAAAGGGTCTTGGTTGCCGTCAAGACCCTTGATAACAGCAGCTCTCACTCAATTCCTCCTTAGCCCCAAAGATGACTTCCTTGTATCATCTCAATGGCTCTCTGCAGCCTTTTGCGAAACTACTCTTTCTTCCCGCTGCCGTTTTGATATCAATTTGGGTCGTCACCACTACTGTGAGTTCAACCCACTTTGACTACATCATGAACTTTCGTAGTTGACCAACAAACAATAGGCAAAGAAATGGATGCGCCATCGCAGACAGCACTTGCAAGCTGCCAAGGCTGAGATAGTGCCGCCTGAAAAAGTGCTAGCCATTGAGCCTTTACATGACTTTGACTGGAAGACTACACCCAGGCGTCAGTTACGGCCATTTAAACCAACATATCACATAACGATGGGTATGGTCTCTCCACGGGACAAGAACGTCCTTTTTTCTGACTGTGATCGAAGCTATTCGAGCAGATACGCCATCAGAACTCATCACAATTGACGAAGACTACCTCGGCCGCGTTACACATCGACGAAGCATTATTGCCACTCATGGATCTACCGTTCATGGCTGCACTCCAGAAGGTGATGCCGCTGTGCGTGAACTTTACACCTATCTCCTATCTGAACAGCTCCCCAAGCGTTTCCCGACCATCTTCAAAATCTCCAAGGACAACTCCATGTGCGAGAATCTCGCTACGGGAATGTCCTTCCCCACGCTGCCCGAAGGTAACATGGATGCGGCGCTGCGCGTACTCGGCGAGACCGTCGAAGAAGATCTCTTCTTGTTGCAGGAGACCCCAGAAGGCCACCGCTCGGTTGCATTCATGTGTTGCTTTCCATCGGGATTCGATCCCTCGTCTAAGCTTGGTAAAACACTTGTGGAGATCCATGCACCTGTGCCGTCGTATGAGAAGATCGGTTCTAGTATGGAGAAGTTCTTTACAAAGCTGGAAGTGGGAAAGAGTGTTAAACGAACAAACGTGAGGAGTCCCCAGAGCCAGCATCCTGGATCGTTACTGACAAGCTGCAGTGGTCCGTCCAAACTCATACAGAGCTGTTCAACTGCCAGGGTAACCACATAACTGGCGATGACAAGTACGAAAATGATGAAGATGTCGATATTGAAACGGTAGGACGCTGCCCCATGATCATAGTTCCTCACTAACACATGTACCCAGACTTTCCTTCGCATAGAGCTCCAAACCCTGACTCGTCTACCCAAGACACGAGCAATCCTTTTTTCTTTCAAGACTTATCTCTACCCTGTCCGTCAGATCAAGGACGAGGGTCTCGGGCCTGCTTTTGCCGATGCTATTGAGGGACTTGCCAAGGGTAATGCTCCCGGCATGTGGACTTACAAGAGCGCGGTACGATGGGGAAGCAGTGTAATTACTTATTTGAGATCATGAGAGGAGGCAGCTGAAGGGTCGATGAGTTGGATGCCCCATTGACTTGCCGGTTAATGTGGGCTCTATGTGACTCATTGCAGTAATGCCAAGAGAAAGCTGAATCAATCAAGATTAATAAGACAATTTTTGTTTTTTGCCATTTCCCCAATCCCCCACTTCATGACCCTACTTTGTCGTTCGTGATGCCTTGTACTTTACTGGAAGAAAAAGGTCAAAATTCATGATTGCTCCAAGATCATAGGATGGTCTCGTAGTAAGTAGTTCTGGCTAGAGATGTGTTGTTTGATGAAGTCAATTTTTCTTTTCTGCATCGGGGCTTCGTATTACCAGCATAAGGCTTTTGAGGAAAATACTTTGTTCTTCCCTTGTAGACTTTTCTGCGTATAGATATTTCGTTAGGTCAAGATATGTGTTATTCTCTATCAGATAAACATTCTCAACCGGCCCGGTGTTTCACTTACTAGACCTTGTTTTATCAAGTCTAGAACGTTATCATCGTCGAGTGTGTCTACCCCGCGGATAACCTTCTCGAACTTGGTTTGCAGAATGTGGGGTGGATCGTATCGATCTCGGTGCTCTCTTTTTAGCTACCATATGAGGTAAAGTTAACCCACTTCAATCATCTCGACTACTTCTTCTTTAGAAGTGCCTAGAACATATCTTCCATAGTTCCATACACATATCGAACCATCAAAAATGACGACCTGCTCAAGCTCCAAGTGACAACACAGCTACGTGAACTCATAGACCAGGACTGCTCTATTTAATGGTTCCCGTGGAGAAAAACAATCTTGAACCTTCCGTTGTGGGACATGATCGTCGCGGTGTAGCTCTTGTCGATAGATACCTTCTGCTTGTCCAGTTGTCGTTTCGTGAATTCTCTCGTTGCTTCGTCGTATCCATCCTTGTCGGTTGGCTTCAGCGCCATGCCTCCGCTGTCCTTTTTCATCCTGCATTCTTTTGGGGCTCGAGGTATAATATCTTCGGTGAAGCCCATGGAAGTGGTGTTAGGGTCTTCTGATTGTAAGAGGATGGGTCCGTCATTGCCTGCGTAGTGTCAGCTTCCTCGATCAATTGCTTGGTGTGGTATTTGACCTTCAATGACAGACACCCCACCGTACACGAATGGATAGCTCTGCCAGTTCACCTCTGCCCATGTGCCGAGATTGTGTGCGCCGCCGTCAAAATCGATATTGTTACCACGGACGAGTCTTCCGGAGAATGTTGAGCACCATGTTGTCAAGTCAACAAATACAGTTGTGTTGGAAGGAACCTTGAAGAAGTTAGTTGAAAGCCTTACTTGTAAGTGAATCATGGGCTGGCAAAATACCTTCATCGCGCGATACGGCTTCACGTCTATTCCGTTTTGATACACCATGAACCAGCGAGGAGTTTCGTCACCATAAGTAGTTTCAAGGGTGATACCTGGTTGACCAAGGTCCATGTCGCCAAGGAAAGGATCTATGAATTCAGATCAGATCAGATCAGATCATCAACACAACTGCGTCTTTGAGGGCTTGTCATACCTCGGATGAGTGTATAGTTACTCTTATCCGGCTCACCGCAGAAGTCCAAGGTCTGCGCTGCGGTGCCCTCGATAGGTGCCGCACATACAGCCAGGGCAAAAAGGAGAAGGCAAATGCGTGTCATACTTGCAAATTTCTCCCTCCACTATCTCTTCAGTGGGAAAACTTCAGAAACAAGAGGTTGGCAATGAACGAAAACAGCGAACAATTTTTCATGCATTAAATTAACGGGTTGCTTTCGCACGACACGAGGCATCTTTCATGGCTGTTACCGTCTCTTTCCTTCCTCATGAGGTGAGTGCTCGTGGGGTAGTGTTCGACAAACCAAGAAGGTTGTTTGGGAAAGTGTCATTTGCACCTCCTCTCCAGTTTCTTTCATGAGCGGGAGGAAGCATGTCGCTCGCCTTTCAAATCCCATTTCATACCTAGAAACACAAATGCAGGCACCCCGTAGTTTGTCTCGCTTCAAGCTAGATGAATGTTTCTGCTGCTTTTTTAATATTCGATCCATAAGGAGTTTTCGGAGCTTTCTCCGACTTCCTCATTCGGTGATCCTGTGATGCATGGAGACCTGCCATTGGCTGTACTTTATCATGGACTCGCGGTACTTGATCTCGTCTTTCTATTTGACAGCATTTTGTGCAGGCAGAGAAATATAAAGACAATTCATTCAAATGGTCAGATTCTTGGTACATTAGAAACTTAAGTGTGAATGGTAGACATATTGCTACCTGTTGTTTGGCTCTATTTGCGAGGCTCGTTAATGCGACGATGTACATGTCCCGCATCCTTTTCACTCGTTTGACAGCTCCAAAGGCCTTTGTCATTATAATCGGGGATTTAATATCGTACAATGGCACAGTCCGTAACATTTCATGTTCGAGCTATCAATATCATAGCCTTATGTCTTGTTGTGCCTGGTTGGGTTTGCGCTGATGACAAATGTTCATGATATGCACTAACATCCATGTTCCTGAGTCATCCATGCTCACCCTGCCCAGGAATTCGACATGCAGACTGTCAGAATCCAACATACAACAGCCATCGCATTCTCGTACCAAAACATATCGATTGCTTTCAGTATCTCAATGTTCACCACTTTTGACATAACAACTTCGAACTCCCTGTCAAGCGGGAAAACTCCTTCTCCACCAACCTCACAACCCCGCCCCAAGAGGGCTCAAGTCTCACGCGCCTGTGACTGGTGTCGCTTGACCCGAGTGAAATGCGATTCTACCCGACCTTGTCGGAACTGCAAGCAGGCCAATAGAGAATGTGTAAACTCGGGTCGCGATGATTTCAAGAGTGTTGCCGCAGCCACGAGGTGAGTCGAACCTGGGCCCGTCGAAGGGCGTAAAGCTGACAATGACACAGAGAGGTTCAACGGCTGAGAAGTCAGGTGCAGCAGCTTGAGAATAAGCTCTTAAGTCCATCTCCGTTGCCTCAGAATATTGAGGCTGTGGGTAAACGTTCATTAAGGTGGAAAGGGGTCCGAGTGAATGGCATTCAGTACGGTCCATCCTCGCTGGCTTACTTCACTCATCGATTATCAACTTTCACCAAATCGAGCTTTGACACAAATGTCCTGTCAAGTCCAAAGTTACCAGCTCCTCCAACTCCGCTCGACTGTAACCGACTGCAGCGTGAACAGCAAGACGCTCTCCTCGACCTTTACTGGCAGGGCTATCATGCGATTTATCCAGTGATCGAGGAGGCTGCTTTTCGACAACATTATGACTCGCTCTGGAGTGACAATACTAAAAGACAGTCAAGTCCTCTGGTAGACATTGTGATCGCCTTGTGCATTCAGTTCGGCTCCTCATACACAACCTGTGACAATGTCATTGTGCCTGATCAGCCTGGTTTCGATTTCTACCTACAGGCTCAGCAGGCGCTGGTTCAAGATTTGGATTCCCCGTCTCTCCAGTCGGCACAATGCTATTTTCTCTGCGCGATATACCTGCTGGCTTTGAATAAAGAGAACTTGGCCTACGTCATGATTCGATCTGCTGTAGCTGCAGCAGAATCAATTGGCCTACAATTCGATGGCGACAATGAGACCCAAGGCAGCGAGGTTTCAACTGGCACAAGAACATGCTCGCGCTTATGGAGATGCCTTGTCACATTAGACACACAGGTTTCTCTGCATTTGGGGCGGCCCTTCGCAATTTCAGAGCTCCATCTGTATGAGCGAGAACACCCAGAGTCTGACAGTATCGCTCAACTTGCCGGTCCAAATTTCACCCTTTCACAGTCTTCGGGCATCAACTGGCTTCGCTTTCAGCATGAGAGACAAGGCCTCTTCCAGGTCGTTCGTGAGATTCATACTGAATTCGCGAGGGTTATGGAGGATGTTCTCTCGGAGATTGATCAACCCGACTTTTATCAGGACCCTTCATCACGAGAGAAGTGCGCAAAGTATCTCTATGAGCAGCTCAAGCGTCTCAAGACATGGGTTGAGGAACTACCAGGGAGTCTGAAGACACCACGGGTGCAAGGTGTGCCCTTCTCAGTCGATCGCTCGCCGCTGGATCTCAGCCAGAGCGATCCCCTTTGGCTTCAGAGACAACGGCTAGTGCTGGAACTTGACTACCATTCCTTGGTTCTTATGCTCACTCGAACATTCAACTCATTTCTACGGACACCAGCACTAGGCACTTTCAATAGTGATAACCACTGCATTACTTGTGTGAACTCTGGGATCATGATAACAAATATGCTAAACCAGATCAGCAGAGATTCCGGTATTCTGGCTGGGTGCTTTCAAGTGTTTGACTGGCAGCGAACCGCCACATTTGCTTTAGCTGGCTTCTCTTGCGGTTATCCCATCTGTCCAATGTCCCCCACCGCGCGGAAGACGTTGACACTAGCTGCGAGGGTTTTTGAGACATTCGGATCCAGAGCAGGTGTGCAGTTGACCAACAGCCTCAAGATCAAATGTCTAGAACTGGTGGAAGCATTCAGAGCGAGGCTTGGTCTCACTACACCCGCGACAACACCAGTCAGTAATCAGAAAAGCCCAGAGACGTTGGATGCTGTGGCGGAGCCGAGTAGCTACCAGATTATGAGTGTTGGTGAGGAAGCTTTATACAATGCAGGCTTTGATGCGACACTTAGTGAGGATATGTGGACTGTCGACACACCAGGTGGACTGCTCTGGGGTGACTTGTTGAAAGATTTGGATTCAGGCCTAGTTTCATCTCTTGGACAGGTTGGAGTTGACGATTGATATCGCCATCATATTAAATAATGCCTTAGCATTTCGAAGTGTTCGGTTAGCATCGTTTCCAGTATTATCAGAGAACTGATCAGAACAAGTAGTCCAGCTTAGAGGCCTAAGTAACTCATCATCTGAGACGTAGCCAGTTGTGATCCGAGAGGCAGCTGGAGTGGACCCAGAGGGCTGGGAAAACACCACCAAAGAAAGACAAAAGGCATACCCCACGTGACCTCAATAAAAAAACACAATAGGAAGGGCCAATGTGGATGAAGCACGCTTCCTCCCGTCTCAGGTCTTAAACCTTACCCGTTTGGGTTGGTGACCTAACGCTACGCAAGGTTCATTGGCCAAACCCCTGGTCACCAGCCACGGCAACGAGAGCCTCAGCAGCCTCATCGGACTGAGATCGGTGGCTTGCTTGCTTTCCATGACTTCCCAGGTTGCGGGTGAACATTAACTTCATCCATACACAACAAATTGACGTAAGCCCGCGATAGCTTCATTAAGTCTATCCAAATATCACTTTTTTTTCTAGGAACCCCTTATTTCCCATTCACTTCGTTGTAAGCTACATTCACCTTGGCTACTCTATCGATTTACTTCACTGTTCATCGTTTCATGCCGCGGTTCGTCCACTGCAATCGACCGACCGCGGGACCTGGGCGACCAACCATCACGCATATTTGACCGCGCTGGCTCAAAGAAACAATCGTCACATCACCGGGAGCACACACGCGCAATCAATTTGGGACATGCTTTGATACAGGCAACCCAGGGCGCATTCTTCACCATTGCCGCGATCGCATTCCATCATCCTTCTTCACAGACGGACGGCTGCAGGTGTCGCTGTTTGTATGCGCATAACCCCCCGCCGTTTGGAACCCCTTCGTCTTGTAGCTGCAACCGAGCCACTTCTCCTGCCGACCTTTTTCTGTACAACTCGACACAACTGAGCGGTCGTGCTGCGAACAACACCATCATCATGAGCGTCCCTTGTAAGTTGCCCTGCCACCCCTTGGCACAGACCCCCTTCATCGCGACTCTGAACCTTGAATAACACAATATACCGCTAGTGACTACCGAAGAGCTCGAGCGCTATACCGCTATCATTGACGACATCCTTGAAACGTCCGACCTTGAGACCATCTCACGAAAGAAGATCCGGCAGGGGTTAGAGAACAAGCTCGGCGGCCAGGATCTGAGCGAGCAGAAGGTATGCCGACAAACAATAAAAGCATTGCCGCGCCGCTCTATTTGGCAGTGCCCTATTTTCCCCCCTGCTGACTTGCTAGAACGCCATCAAACGACTTATCGAAGCTCGGTTCGATGCCGTGTCCGGAGCCAACAACGGAATCGAACCCCCCTCCACTGTCGACTATGCGGCCAACGGTACATCCGATGTAGGCGAAACCGAGCAATCCGCCACCCCGGAACCTTCACGAAAGAAGGTTAAGCGATCGTCCTCGGCTGAAGATGCGGACGCCAAGTTGGCGGCCCAACTACAGGCACAGGAAAACAGCTTGGCCAGAGGGCGCAAGACTCGAGGGGGCGACAAGGCAAAACCTACCAAGAAGAAGGCGGCGCCACGCAAGAAAAGTGCGAAGAAGGTCAAAGCCGACGATGATAGCGACCTCGAACCAGCTGATGGTGAGGTTGGCAAGAAGAGAAAGGCTGGTGGTGGTTTCCAGAAACCTTTCAACTTGAGCGAAACCCTCTCTGAACTTGTTGGCGAGACACAGGTATGTGAATCATTTCTTTATGTACTACACACAGCTTTGTCCTAAATCTCTTGCGAGGTTGGGCCATGGCGTTGTCCATTCAGCCCATGTCTTTGCGGGACTAGGTTATTGTCTGAAAGGGTTGGATGCATCTTCTATCCTGATTCGGACTATGTGGTCTATGTCTTGCAACTAGTCTTGGCATTTGGACGATTACGTGCAGCATGCTTGCGCAGAGCCAACACTAACACAATTCTAGCTCTCGCGACCTCAAGTTGTCAAGAAGCTCTGGGAACACATCAAAGCAAATGACCTTCAAGACCCGAACGACAAACGTCAAATCATTTGCGACGAGAAGATGCAAGCAGTCTTCAAACAGGCAAGAGTTGACATGTTTCGGATGAACAAGGATATCGGTAGCCATCTTTACCCAGTTGGCGAGGAATAAACAGCAGAGAGACTACAACTGCGGAATGCAGAGTCCTTCTGCCAAGGTTTCGATGACAGCGTTTAGGCGCGCGGCGGCGTACCGGTAAAGTGTTTCTTGTCTAGTATTGACAATTGGGCTAGGTGCTATATAATGAATCCCAAAGAATTTCGAAAGGCTCAAGATTGTCTCTTTTGTACCGCTTGGGCGGTGATTCGGGAACATTATGGTGGGGATAAAGACTACCCTGCAATGGGAAGATATTACTTGCAGAATTCGGGTCTATGTGATGGTGGGATTGCTCTAGAACTACGGCATTTGATGATAATACCTACCTACCTTGAAGCATGCACCTCTTAAAAAAAGAATTATTGATTACATCCGATTGAAAGTGGATTGTCTTCCCTGCGATGTGTACTCCCCACACGCCACACAATGCGTGCTGCACCCAAGTGGTCCCGAATAGCGTAAGCACTTGCATAAATGTGGTACTCTCAGGTTTTTGTGAGACCTTGATGTTTGTAAGTCAAAATACAGCTTCTCTGCTGTTCATGTGTTACATCTGTACCTCATATCTACCTTTCGAGAGCTTCGAATTATGCTATCCTCTTCAAAGCACGGATTTAAACTCCAGCTCCGGTTTTCGGGTAGTCGATTGCCCCGCGTTACCGGTTGTTACCCCGTGATTGTGAGATCATGGAAGTTATCTTTGTGTCATTGATTCTACCATCCAGCTTCTACAAGGCTTGCTGTTCTCCTTATTATTGACGAATTCTTCATCATCCTTCATCATGCCGCTGCCTGCGAGACCTTTGGATGCCCTTAGCCAGGCATTCCCTCCCAAGCCCAAATTCACAGAGACAAATGTTCCCGATCTCACAGGAAAGGTGACCATTGTCACCGGAGCAAACACTGGAGTCGGTCGCGAGATTGCCCAGGTCCTCTACAGCAAGAACGCTACCGTCTGGGTCGCTGCTCGTAGTACAGAGAAGGGCGAGGCTGCCATTGAGGGCATCAAGAAGCAGCATCCTGAGTCGAAGGGCACCCTCAAGTTTCTCAAGCTCGACCTTGCAGATCTAACAACAATTGGGACTTCAGCCAAGTCGTTCCTTGAAGCTGAGAGTAGACTCGACATTCTGTTCAACAATGCCGGAGTTATGACACCACCAGAGGGATCCAAGACTGTGCAAGGGTATGAGCTCCAGCTTGGAGTCAATTGCCTTGGCCATTTCTTGTTCACCAAGTACCTCGCTCCTCTTCTTCAAAAGACGGCGAAGTCAGCATCCAAGAATTCGGTTCGCGTGATCTGGGTATCTAGTTCAGCTGCGGATGTTCTCGCACCAAAGAATGGTTTCGAGCGTGATAACCTCGATTACCATGAGCCGCGAAACCTGGTGTTCAAATACGCGACAAGCAAGGCCGGCAACTTCTACCACAACACTGAGTTCGCCAGGAGGTTCAAAGACGATGGCATCGTGAGCGTAGTACGTTCTACATGACAACTAAGCGACCCATAAACTAACATTGAACCCAGTCTCTAAACCCTGGCAATCTGTCAAGCGAACTCGATCGCACATCACCCTGGTATATGTACTATCCTAGAACCATTACCACCTATGCTCCTATCTATGGCGCATACACAGAGCTATTTGCTGCCTTTTCTGAGGATATTACAATCGATAAATCCGGCATTTGGGGTAAGCATTTCCTTTCTCCTTACACGGAACCGATCATAGGTACCTAATTACTGACAACTTCCAGTGGTTCCATGGGGTCGATTCATGCCAATCCGTCCAGATCTTGAGAAGGGTGCTTTGTCCGAATCTGAAGGTGGAACAGGTATGGCAGAGTTCTTCTGGAATTGGTCTGAAGAGCAGGTCAAGCCCTACTATCAGGCTTGATAGAATTTCTGTTAGATGCTATGGTTTGTGATCAATGTTTTCTTCAGTTCATAATATTTTGGCTTTAAATTAACGATTTTGTAACGATTTGAGAGCTTGTGATTGGGGGGCTCGTAGTTTGACTTATTTTATACTAACTCAATATCTGCGGTGCCTCAACTGTAACTGTAAAACATTGAACAAGATAAGATACCTTGCGCTCTGTTAACATGTTGTTGATGGAAGCTTGAGGCATGTTAGCTTGCGGCCGTTGGACTCTAATTAATGGCTGAATAGGAGGTGAAATGCAGCAAGCCCTGCTACTTCACAAAAACAGTTTATTATTAAAGCATTATCGTTAGGCACAGCCTTTTTTATGAGCCTTAATGAGTCAAATAGATGCCAATGCGAGTCTTTGTCACTCTAGGCTGGGATCTTTCTGGCCGGTGACTCCCAGTATTGAATGACGGTTTCAGAGCCAATCAGAGGACCCAATTTGAGCATCGCCCCATGGTTGTGAGTCTTGGGTGAGATTACTCAGCCACAGATGCAGCTGGAAGTGGCTTTGTGCCACACAGCAGGGCAGTTCCGTCACTGTTTGAGAGATTCTGCCCCGCCATTTCAGAGAACAGAAACCTAAATAAAATCTGGTCGACATCATCATCTCGCTTTCGCGACTCACCTTGAAACTACAACTCTTTTGCATTCATACGATAATAGCGCACCGGTACAGCTTCACCACAAGGTCGCTCGTTTTTCCATTTACCTGTAGTTTTACTCGTGCACTTGACAGCTTTCGATTTCGATAAAGCGACTACCCCTCTACCGAGCGACATAATCATAGCTCTGGCCCCCTTGACTTCTAAGTTATCCGAATTCGCAAATATTCCTGCTTCTGGAAGCTCGGGACAGCACAAAATGGCTTCACCGGAAGGAGACGGCAATACAGGAGCCACAGCTTCCGATTCTCAACCACAAGGCGAGGGTCAGCGCAACAGAGGACGAGGCCGAGGAAAGGGCAATCAGAACCGACGAGGCGGCCAACGGCGTGGCCGAGGTGGTAACAACTCCAACGTGCCCAACGTTCCCGCAAACCCTGCGGCTCAAGACGTCGCAGCTGCAGCTTCCAGAGCCCATGCCATGGCTGCAGGCAAAGCAGCTGAAGCCGCCGACGATGATGACGGCGAGGTGTGCTTCATCTGCGCGAACCCAGTCGCTCACCACTCTATTGCGCCTTGTAACCATACGACATGCCATATTTGCGGCCTGCGCATGAGAGCCCTTTATAAGACAAAGGACTGCGCTCACTGTCGTGTATGTTTCTCTTCTCTGTGCCCCTGGCAGGGGCTTTATCGCTAATAGTGTTCTAGACCCCGGCTCCCTATGTCATCTTTACCGACGACCCCGAGAAACGTTTCGAGGATTACTCAGAAAAGGATATCACAACCACCGACAGCAACATCGGAATCAAGTACACAAAAGAGGATATTGTGGGCGATACCGTTCTCCTCCTCCGATATAACTGCCCCGACGCATCATGCGATTTCGCTGGCCTCGGCTGGCCTGACTTGCACCGCCATGTCAAGTCCGCTCACCGCAAGCGTATGTGCGATCTTTGCACTCGTAACAAGAGGGTATTCACACATGAGCATGAGCTATTTGCGGATAAGGAACTGGAGAAGCACATGCGTCATGGAGACGACAAGCCCGGCGCGGCAGACCAAACAGGCTTTAAGGGTCATCCCCTATGTGGGTTCTGTGGAGAGCGGTTTTACGACGACGACAAGTTGTACGAGCATTGCCGGATGAAGCATGAGCGCTGCTTTATCTGCGATAGGCGAGACTCGCGACATCCTCACTACTACCTCGACTACAATGCACTCGAAGAGCATTTCAAGAAGGACCATTACCTCTGCAGCGATCGAGAATGTCTGGAAAAGAAATTTGTCGTCTTTGAGTCGGAGCTGGACTTGCAGGCTCATCAATTGAGTGATCATGGTGGTAAAGCAACAGGCAGAGACGCGCGAGTAGTCAACATCTCGGGATTCGACATCCGGACACCATATCAGCAAGAGAGAGGCGGAGGCGGTAGTGGAAGAGAAGAAGGACGACGGGGAGGCAGAGATGGGCGAAGAGGAGGAAACAGAGGCCGCGACCCTAATATGGAACCGGTTCCTGCGAGCTCCGCCCAGCCATTACGGCGAGATGAGATTGCCTTCCAGCGGCAAATGGCCATCCATTCTGCGCAATCTGTGTCCAACCGCACGTTTGGTGGTTCACTCTCTGCGCCTTCACCCACGCCTGCTCAAGCCTCATCACAATCTCGTGGTGGCAGCTCATCAAACACTCCCCGGGCCAGTCAGACAAACCTTGCTAATCCCATCGAATCTGCTACTGTCCCGGATCCTGCCAACCTCAGCCCTGAAGAGCGTGCCCGACTTGTTCGCCACGGTGCTGTAGTCGAACGAGCCTCAAACCTTCTCGGCAACGATGCGCAGCGCATGGCAACATTCCGAAACCACATCTCTTCATATCGCCAAGGTGGACTTACGGCGCCTCAACTCATTGATGCTTTCTTCACTCTCTTCGCCGATACTTCCTCAAACGCTCTTGGCACCATGGTCCGAGAGGTTGCGGATCTGTATGAGGACAAGAACAAGGCCGATGCCCTCCGCAAAGCTTGGCAGGACTGGCGTGCCATCAATGAAGATTATCCTAGCTTGCCTGGACTAAGTGGCATGCACGGCGCGACCTCGAGTTCAAGTGGTTGGGCCAATGCAGCATCTGCCAACCCAGCAGTTCCTAATGCAAAGGCGACACAAAAGTACTCAAACCGTGTCTTGAAGCTCAAGAACAGCACAAGACTCGGCGGCCCTGCACCTGTGTCCTCCAGCGGAGCTTCATCGTGGGCAGCTCGTCCTGCTGTCAGTGCTCCCCCGTCGTCCTCCAACGCATTCCCATCTCTTCCTTCAGCTGGCAACTCCTCATCCTCTGGCTCTCGCTCCAACTGGACAACCCCCACTCCTTCGTCCTCCCAATCTACAACCCTCAACCGTCCCCGTCCTGCTCCTCGTCCCACTGGCGAGGATGCTTTCCCTGCTCTTCCTACAGCGCCAAAGCCTACCACTACAATCTTTGGCTACGGAAACGGCCGGGCTGTACGACGCGACTATGGAAGTCGTGAAACAGGTTTCCAATGGGGCGGCAGCGGCTC
Source organism: Fusarium sp. NRRL 25303 (assembly GCA_013396255.1). NCBI lineage: Eukaryota > Fungi > Ascomycota > Sordariomycetes > Hypocreales > Nectriaceae > Fusarium > Fusarium sp. NRRL 25303. Next base: position 61,754 of record JAAOAY010000159.1, read on the forward strand.
GAATACACCCGGTGGTGAAGAGCCCGCCGAGGATGACGAGGCTGGTGGGAAGAAAAAGGGTGGGAAGAAGGGCAAGAAGGTCCTTGTGCAATGGGGTTAAAATCTTTTTTTGATAGAGTCCATGTGTAAATATTGGCAGGTCATTTTGTACCATTTGATTGGTGTTGGTATCCCGAGGGTGTCGGGCATGAACTGGGAATATGAAGTGGCATAGCGACTGGGGTGATTGGGTCTTGACTCTTGAGGTAGCGAACGAGGTTAGGCGTAGCAATAACAATGTACTCAATTCTGTCAGGTGGTTTCCCTAAAAGCGCAATCACAGAGTTTTGACTGCGACAATAAATGATGATGACATGAGTCTGTATTTAGGACTATTGTGCCTCCATTATCATAAGCGTAGGAGAACTGTAAATACATTATTATAAGCTTAGGGGTACTATGAGTATATCACCAAGATTTGAGGAGATATGACTACATCATCATAAGCTTAAGAGAACTGTAAATACATCATCATAAAATTAGGAGGACTGTGACCAGGTCATCATAAGCCGAGGAATCTACAATCAGACCATCTCGTTGGTAGAGAGTGTGTTACCATTCTTTCTGCTCCTAGTAGGTAAATCCTGTCATCACGGATGCAGCTTTATAGTGCTTTGCCATCGTCTCGGCGCAACTGAGAGGGCAGCCTTAGGAAGCAAGAAAACATGAGACTTTAGAAGAGGATGCCAAAATAAATTCAGTAAAGACTCTCCTAAACTTAGACTAAATTGCCTACATCTTTTCGTCCCTTAGGATAAAGGTCTCAGGTTTCTTGCCGCAATTTGACCCGTGATATAATTCACCACTCGATCTTCGAGCTTTTCACATAACTCCCTCTGATGAAGAGTACTATGATCACATCATCATAAGCCTACACGGCCGCCGGCTCATAATACTCGCGGAATCTGTCCGAACTTTCCCACCGCACGCTCCACACAACGTTCCAGCAAGTTAGCAATAGCATAGGGAATCTAACAGTCCAAAATGCAAGATAACCTTCAGGCAGGGGGCCCACGGTCTTTTTGAGTGCCTCAGGCATATCTTCATAGTGATTCTTCTTATTTCGTAGGGCCCGCAGCAGGTCAAGAAGACGGGAACCGGTGTACTTGCGTTGCTTGCCAAGGGAGTCGACGAAGTCGCGCGGCAGAACCCTTAAGAAGTCACTCCTTGTCACATCCCCTGCGTGCCTCTCAAGCTCGGCCAGGGCGGGCGAAGGAGGGTCCCTTGGCTCCTTTTCAAAGTGGTCCGAGACGTCGCAAAGGAATGCGAGCCTCTTCTTTGGGGACCAGAAGAAGGGGTGGGCCATGATTTCCTTGGCATTGGGACGGTTCTTGGGGTCTGCTTCAAGCATAGAGGCGATAAGGTCCTTAGCCTCGTAGGCAAAGTCGCCGAGAGAGTCGAGAAGGTCCAGGTTATACTGCCCTTTTCGAATGTTGACTTCTCGCATATAGCGATCGCCGCAATCAAAGGGATGCGACCCGTTTGTCAAGACATAGAAGAAGACCAGTCCAAGCGAGAAAATGTCAATCGCACGAGTGGCACGTCGGGGCATCATGTTATCGTCAACCAAAACTGAGCCGGAGCCGCTTTGGGTGCTGGCCTCCATCATGGCACCTTCTCGAGCATCGTCGTCGAGGAGAAGCTCGGGAGCACGCCAACCTGACGTTCCAGCGGCACGACCCGTAGTGGCGCCGAAGGATGATTGACCGCCCTCCAGCTTTTTGCAAAGTCCGAAATCAGAAACCAGCATTCTAGGCTTGCCATCCTTGCCCATATTGACCAAAATATTCTGCGGCTTGAGGTCACGATGGACGATTCGGAGTTCGTGCAGGTGGCTGATGCCGTTGGTGATCTGATAAAGGATGTTTGGCAAATCATGTCGGCCGGCATTGGCAAGGTCGCGGAAATAGTTGGGCTTTTCGACCACATCTGCTAATGAAGCGGCGCAACGTTCCAGGGCAATGTAGAGAAATCCATCGCGGATCTGTTGGGAGTAATATCGAATAACTAGAAATGTTAGAGTGTTTGCTCTTCAATGGTACAATAACTTACCATTCGGGTGATCATCACTCTCTCTCAATAGCCTTGTCTCTTGGGACGCGATGTCATAAAACTGGATTAACATGCGTTTGACGGCGACCGCTCTTCCATCGAACTTGCCAGCAAACACCAGAGTGCCATTGCTTCCTGTGCCCAATTGCTCATCTGTGTTGACCTCGATGTTTCCCATACGAATTGTCGAGCCTGTCACAGACTGCATGTCGTCATGTACGGTCATTACATCCGGCTCTAGGCTAGGCCTTTCGCCTAGCTTCTTCGCGTTATTGACCGCATCCTCGACAGTGGCAGTGGCCGGGTCATCGCCTCGAGATAGGGACGTTTCCTGAGCACGACCCTTGCGATGTTTGACACCCCCACGTCTACCTCTGTGAGCCTTCTTCTTCTTTTCAGGGGCTCCACCATCCTGACTTTCATTTGTGGCCGTAGCCTTGGTTTGAGGTTGAGGTTGAGGAGTATCGGGAGTATCGACTGACCTCTTGCCGTGAGTCTTCCTCTTAGGCTTCGGAGTCGCTTCCCTATCGCTGAGCTCTACCTCTTTGATAGGCGTTTGGGGTAATGTTCCGGGCTCCAAATTGGATGATTCAGGGGCAGGGACCACGGATTCTTTGGCCTTCGCCTCAATATTGTCTCCAAGTGCCTCGGGCTTTGGTTCGTCGCTGACTGGGCCGGCCAAGTAGTCCACGTGGCCGTCAGTGTCGCTGCTATCGACTTCATCCAGTTGCTCGGTGTATACAGGGGCCTCAACAAAACCCAGTATATTTTGCAATTCGTTCCAAAAACCTCTTCGCTTCCCTCGCTGGAGGTGACGACGGATATTCTTGTTGTTGAAATAAAGCAACGAAACAAATATGATGATGACCACGGGATTGGTGATGAAATCCTTGACGCTTTGGGCTGCCATTATATGCACCCTTTTGACGTTGGCGAACAAGGTAGGTTCATCCGAAAATGTTAGGTCCGTGGTTTTCGAGTCATTATTCTCAAAATCGTCATGGCCATCGTATACGTCGTACACTTCTGGTCCCTCGATTGCACCGGCAGGCAAGCTTGGCGTGTGTGTGCCACCTCTGTTGTTGACAGTGTCGAGAAAATGTGTGCCTACCAGGACTTTCGAGAGCTTGGTTTGGTTGATGGTGTCCCACGAGGGAGCAATGTCCCACCAATCAGGGCGGGATAGTTGAGCGATGGGGGCATGAATAATAAGAGGGTACGATCGTCCAGACATGACATACCAATCCCCAGACCGGGTCTGATTGAGAAAGATACTGTTACTGCGCATACGGGCGTGGGTCTCATCTTGTGGGGGCATTGGCGGTTGAGGGAGGACCACAAGGTCGGGATTACTGTCTGATGTAGCATCTCCTGGTCGGCATACATCAAAGACTCGGGCCACAGGTGCTGCGAAGTGTTCGCTGAAAAGCGGCTCTGCCTTTTCGGACCTTGCGTAGTCGAACGCGTAGACCTTGCCGTCATGCTGGCTTGTGATATACTTTTTATCTAATGAGGACTGGTGCTGTTGAAATAGGTCGCTGTCGTAGTTGTTGGGGCTCCACTCGGAATACCTGAGGGTAGCGATGGGAAGACCGTCCTCACGACGCTGGATACCAACAGTATATTCGGTTCTGCCCAGAGTGATTGTTCCAGTAGAGCTACACTCCTGGTTGTTCTCGTCGTACAACGTGTCAGGGCGTGCGCAGCTTTCGGCTTCGTTTACATGAGATCCTGTAGCACCGAACCATTTTAGAACTCTCCCGGTGGCTGCATCAAGAGTAATCATAGTAGTCTTCTTGTCACCTGTATAGACGACGGGGGAGCTTTCGTCGGCATAAGGGGCCAGTTCTTCGACAAGCTTCTTCATGGTGAAGCCAGTCTTGACAAATCCACGATTGGAGTCGGGGGCCCAGAGATATATTCCACCATCACGGTTAGGCTCAACAGCCCAAACATAATGGTCGACTTGGTGATAATTTTCATCGAGAATGGACCTTTCTGAACGGTGGTGCTTGGTCTCTACCATAGGGTGGTCGACTTCGAGATGCCAACGCTCTTTTCCGGTTCTTCGGTCATTGGCGTATAGGTCTCCATCGACGGTCGCCAGAAGCACAAAGTCTTCCACTTCCCAGTCCTTCAGACTCCGCGCAATCTGCGGCGAGGCAAGTCCAGAAGCAGGAATGCTGCTGCTGCTGGACCGTCGTGAAGGGTTTGGTGCTCCTACGGACTGAGCCGGAGCCAAAGTTGCGAGGGCGCTCGCATCGTCAGGGATAATTATATGTTCGTTTTCATTTTCGTATTCTCTTTTCCGGTTCTTACGGGCAGGCTCGTTCTTCTGCTGCTGTCGCTGTCGTTGGTTGGCAACGGAAGCCCGCCTTACATTCTTGACAGTCTCTCGAGCCGACTTGGTCACGTCAACGGGTGTCGCGGCCCATTGATGGACGGCATCATCGGCTAGCTGCTGACTGCGGCCGCCGGGGCGCTGCAGTTGTGGTAGACCTGGTTCGAGTGGTCGATGCTGCTGCTGAGCATCAACAAGCTGTAGCCATGGAAGAAGTATAATAGCAAAGGCGATGAAGAGTCTCTGTTGCTGTAGGGCCCGACGCCCCTCGCCCGGAGGTCGTCGCAGCATCTTGATTTAGGATTACGATGTGATTGATCACATGGAACCCATTAGAGATGAGAAGCTTAGTGCGGCGAATGTGAATCGGCAAAGGCCATGGAGGGGACGAGATTCGATATCTTGGTCGGGGAGTCACGTCACACCACTGTTCGTTCGTAGGGTGGAAGGTGCGGAGCCGACGTGGCAGGAGGGGAGCGCGCAGGAAGGGGAGCGTAGAGGGTCAAAGTCGAAGCAGCCGATTTCAACGCAGTTGACAACGGTATTGATGAAAGATATTGATAAAAGGATTCTAGGTGGAATGAAAGAACAGGTTGGAAATGGAACACGAAGGAAAGGTTGGGGTAGGAGCCAGCCCGGGTTTTACGAGTGACCCCTTCTTTTCTTTTGCCCTGCCCTGGAAGTTCCCCTCGGGTGGTAAGAAAAATGCGTATGCAGGAATCGTATACATTATGATGATTTTATGCTAATTCATCCTAAAATTTGTATTCTTTATCCTAAGCTTCTATTATCTTTTAAAACTTATGATGAATCTTTGCAAATTTATCTAAAATCATAATAGAATTACATGGCTTGGGAGCAGAATTGAGATGATTTTCTCTTTTTCTCTCACCCTCCAGTCATTGCTGACACGGGCGGGCGGCGGCCAAACCAGCATGGCACGGGCGTTGCAGAAGGCCAGAGACTGACGAGGAATTGCACCAGTCGGGGAGAGAGAGGGGTTATGGCTTGCGCCAGGTATGAAGGCCGTGTTGCCAGTGAATTCTTACTGTAGGCGATCCAGACCATCCCGCCACTGGGCGGTTGGTCCAGGGCCAAGACCCGAGTGTAAGACAGCACGGGGGAGCAAGAAAACTTCTGACGTCGAGTCAGGATGCCAAAATAAACTGGTCTAAAGCTTTAGCAAGATATACTAAGTATACCTAAGTCTTTTTATGAACTTAGATGAGAGGCCTTAAGTTTTCTTGTCTCCCCTTGGTTGTTGGTAGTATAGTATTGGTAAAAACTCGATCTTCAATATCTAGCTGTGGTCGAATCGAGGTTCCCTTGCATTGTTAAGCATGTGAAGGCTGAAGCTGTGTCATTGAGGATCAAAGGGCCATGCAGGGAGGAAGTAATTCTTGTGAGAAATGGATAATAAAGGAAGACGTGGTGCTTGTGTTCCCCGTTGGGAGTTATGCTGGAAGCTTTATCCTCCAATAGACAATCGCCATTCATTAGTTACAGTTTCAGAGCTTCTGGTATCAGTGACGACAATCACCAAACTGAATTGACTCTTCACACTGTTCTGTTCTGACTTTCTCTTTTTGTGGGCTTCGCTTGTGTGCACCCCGGATCGGATGGTCTGTGCTTCGGGGACCCTCTGAGTTCCGCCCCGGTCCTCCCTTGATGAAACTTGAAGACCATGAAAGACTTCAAATTTCTCTAGGGTAGCAAAGTTTGCCAAATTGAACTCGTCGCGACGCGTAATTCATCAATTACATATTCGAGTCTGTTACGATTTCTAAATTAGCAATTTCAATCACGGCAGATACAGCAGGGAATAGCAGAGAGAAAATAGAAGTCGGCTATTATGGTGGTTCTGCGCATTGTTCCAAGTAAGTATTTCATCGACTTGTAATTCTTGACCGCTCTACGCGGGTTATACCCTGAACTCTCGGATATCATAGCTCCTCTCAAATGTCTCATATATTTCGTTTTGTTATTACAGCATAACCTCCCTGCATTATTTCTTCATCTGTGTGCCCAGATAGGGTTCACTCCCTTATCAAAGTGTGACTAGTTGTAATCCATGCATCCGTTGTGACTGTCAACTTTGCTTTAGCCACAAAGTACTTACACCGGTGTTTGGCATATTCTCGAGTGAGATGGTCGTCAAATGGGACAGACTCTCAGATCTGAGAAGCCCAGCAGCCATCAAGAGCAAGTCGATAAGTCATAATTTTTAAACAAAAAAGAAACCCAAGATGGTGACCTCAGTCTAACGACAAAGGAATGCGGTCTGGGGCATGTCCCTCCCGATAGTCCAGCACCCTTCCCAATGCACTACTCAGCCCAACCTCAAGCTGGTCCTTTCTCCTCAGCATCGCAAACTCACAGTCAGGCGCATAGAACGTAAGTTCCTCAATAAACATGCTTAGTGCAGGTTGAAGTCGATTAAAGCAATCCCCAAAATGGTCGATAAAGCCGTCCCTCGCTATACTCTGTAGATCTCTCACCAACATTGTAATGAGCTTTGATTGGTCGATGCCGAACTGGAGAGGAATGTTAGTGCAAGTCGATCAAGGGTCGCTCAAAACCATCTTTCATATCTCGCAGCGAGCACTGCAGATATGTTACGTACTGAGTCGAACATTGAACAAATACCCTTTTGATTCTCATACGAGAAAGGGGTTTGGGGCCGACCGCCGACCTTGTCGAACGCCTGCTGGACCCCCTCAATCATATCTCGACATCGGAGGTAAGTATTCTTCCAGAAGGTCAGTATAGGTCAAGTAAATGAGGCAAAACGTGTAATACCCCGATGATTTCGACTTCTACACCACCACCTCCGATATTACTGGCAGTAAGATATATGTCAGATGCTAAACTCTTGACCTCCCGAATGACTGCGTGTATATCCTCGGGAGTTGTCACAGCTGCGAACACGGGAGGCGCAACTGGATCAAGTATTGATGTGGCGATAGGTGAAGTGATTAGAGGAGTCGTTGACGAAGCTACTGGCGAAGCATATGTTGTGGCTATGGTAGTAATGCCACTGAGAATAAGGAGGGCGTTGCGCATCATGCAAGGAGAACTGAGCAATGGTTCGTACAAGAGTTTGAGTTAATGATGACAAGGGTAAATATAAAATCGTATTCGCCCGAGAAAGAATCGGTTACTATCTGAAGACGCGATATCGTAGAAGCGATCTGATGTAAGGTACGACTACTGGCAAATACGGAGAGATTGGTTTTGGAGTGCTGAGCCGATCGCAAGCAGACTGCTTGACATATTAAATATCCCAAATCATATCAAGGTCTACCCCTTTCTTGCGAATGACTGCCATCAGCTCACACGTGGGAATGTCAATAATTGAGCTTTATATGTATTATTCTGAGGACATTTAATATGAAGTGGCGGAAATATATGGTCCCTAGTGGTGCGTGCGACAATCACCCGAGACCTTGTGCCGTTCCGTAGTCCTCGCCAAGATGGATGCGACGGATATCACGGTTTGTGGTATGGCTTTCGGACGGCAGATTTGCTTTTGTAATATCTTGGCATCAAACACATCGAGGATATCGCCGAGAGGAGCGGCTGAACATCAGGGAGGTGCTGATTGTACGAAAGCGAATATCAAGGACAGCAGAGACACCAAGAGATTCTCAGAGTGTATGACAGTGCCGAGACAGCTTCTCATGTTCTCTTGGCAATCATCCGAATATGAAAACGAGTTGCCTTGGGCTGGCAGGGTAGATGCTGGAACAAACAACTTAGTTGTCGAGGGCGCGAGTTGAAAACATCGTCCTTTCGGGAAAGCCATGACTTTCAGCTCATGTCTTGGGCCAGAAGATGTTGTTTTGCATGGTAAATGGACAAGCGATGGAGATGAACGTGTTGAGCAACAGATGTGTCACCAAGACAACTACATGTTGTATCACTCAGCAATCAATGATGAGCAAGTGATGTGTATGAACAGAGAATACTCCGAAAAATGCTTTTAGAAAGCCCAAGCAACTGGACCTATCTTTCGTGTGAACATGACAAAGAATTTCATTACGTGACCCCTCGCCCTGACCAGTTTTTCTACCGAGATACAAGCAAATCACTCCCATGCAAATGCAGTGAAGACGTCTATGCGAGGATCTCCTCACTCTCCTCAATAACCTCCTCCACAATCTCCTCAATCACCCGATCCGCCTCTGATGTTAAGCCCTCGAGAGACTTTGTGTAGGCCTCTAGCAGGGGAGCATGGGGATCCTTTGGTAGCCCAAGAGCCTCGCGCTCTTCCAGAATCTCGCCCTCGACGGACTCGCGCCAGTTGTACCACTCCTCGAGCATGTGTCGGCGAGCCTCAACCACAGCCAAGTCAGCGGACGCACCACGGTCAGCATCTTCTTGCTCAAAGACGCGGCTGTATTCTCGAAGGTTCTTGCGCACAGCCTTCTGCTCCTCCTTGGTGAGCAGAGTCGCGGGCCGAGGGCGCCATGAGAACTGCTTGAACTTCTCAATCGGCTCTTCTCGTAGAGCCTCACCCTTGAAATCGTAAATGTGGTAACCGTTTTCCATCTAGATCAGGTTAGTATGAATATTATTATCATAGATTTGACGGATGGAACATACCGAGTGCTTCCAAGCAGAAGCCCACGAGGCGACGAATCGGCCTGAAGGGTCCCACTCAACATCTGTGACACCGTAGTGGTCGGCGGTGTTCATAGCCTGGAGGTTGGCGGTAAGGTCCTTGTCGGACTCGGGCTTCTCGCCCTCGAAATCAAGGTCGAAGAAGTCCAGATCGGAGCTCTGCTGGTTGGCAATGGTGGCAATAACAACAAAGCGACCACGGGGTGACCAGTAGATGGCATTGCTGTTCTTCTTGTCAAGCGTTCGAAGGTGCTTGAAGTTACCCACTTGTTGGCCCTTCTTGGCCTTCTCAGGACAGAAGAAGGAAACTGCAGTCTTGGGAGGGACAGCAGTAACGCCCACGGGCTCGGTTGTGGAGATGATGGCAAACCTGTCACCCTTGGGCTCCCAGGCAAAGTTGATAACGGTATCCTTAATAGTGTCAACGACCTCAACAGGGACACCCTTCTCCTTGACACGGAAAATCTCGAGTGTGGTTGCTTGAGACTTCTTCGACTTGGAGTGTCTGTCGACCTTGACACAAATGTAGGCAGCCTCGGATTGCCAGTGAAGCTTAGCGTCGCTAACGCTGAAGAGATTTAGGGATCGAACGACCTGTTTTGAGGGAACACTCATCAAGCCGACCTTGGCGGGGTTGCTACCGATTTCAGGAGTCCAGTAGCAGAAGAGTTGCTCGTAGTCCTTGACACCATCGCGCTTGGGGGTAGCAGGAGCCCAGTCGAAGTCCACAACACCCTCGATCTTGATGGAAGTCTTGTCGAGAAGGTTCATGCGGGGGAGTTCGTATACGGAGATGGACTGGCCGGGGTTCAGACGGGCAACGTACTTGTCGTCAGCAGACCACTTGAAAGCAGGCCACTGCATCTTAGGCGGGGGCTTGCCATCCTCCACCTTGGGGGGCTCGAGGTTGGCGAAAGATCGCAGAGGTTTAGCGGTAGCGATGTCCCAGATCACGTAGTTCTTGCCATGGTCGTCGATTGAAAGGGCGGGGTGGCCCTCGTCGGGGATAGAGATAGGACGGTTAGACCAGGTGACGATGTACTTCTCACCGGGAGAGAAAGCGACCAGGTTCACGAAGGGGTGAGCGAATCGGGCCTGTCGTGTCCATGAAGGACCGCCCCAAAGCTGGACACCCTGGGCATGGACAGAGGTGAGGTATGTGCCGAGAGGAGACCACTGGACAAATGTCTCAGTCCAGTGCTGTCGCTCAACGATGTTCTCAGGCTGATCCTTCTCGTTGTTCCAGTAGACGCCGACGCTCTCGCCCTTGTACATAACGAACTGGTCTCGGCCGCGGCCTGAGGGATCCTTGAGGAACCATCGCAGATGCTCCTTCTCGGTGAACTCGTCGATGTGAGGGGGTTGGTAGGTCTCGTCGATACGGCCTTCTCGTCCATATCGCTCGATGTCGGTGAACTTGTTGACGCGGAGAATGTGCTTCTTGTCGAGGGGGGTGAGGTCGAGCTCGCGAGTAGCGGCAGCAGCCTCAGCGGGAGAACCGTATTCGACAAAGGCAAATCTTAAATAACGGGATCAGCTCCAAGTTCGATGCATCTGTGGTTCCAAGCATGGCACCTACCGGAAAGACTTTCCATCGTCACCCATGGGCATATGTATCAAGTCCTCGCGTGTCTTGCCGACTGTGTTGAGCTTCTTCAACAAGAACTTGACAAGCTTGGGCTTCTGCTCCTCTGTGACTTGAGGCAGGCCATCGATAACCACGAAGCTGTCATAGCCTTGCTCCAGCGAAACCTCGAATCGTTCTCGCAGATCGGAGATATCAATATCATCGTCGTTGAACTCGTCATCGTCAAGGTCGGCCTCGCGGAGGTGGTCGAAGGAGGGCGCCATGATGGGCGATATTTGGTTGTTGGAGGGGTGCAAGAAAAAATGCCCCGCTCTCAGTCGTTTCTGTACGGTTTTTTTCGAGTGTTTGGGAGGGTTCGGCTACCGAGCACAGGTTTGCGAAATAGGCCTTTTTGCGCGCGGGAGATATGACCTCTGGAAGACACGCAAAGGCTTGTCTAGAACGGCGCAGAATGTCGCTCGGGAACGTGCGGAGTCTTGATGTTGCGGTGGCCAACCTAGTTCAGCACAAATTTGGTGTTCTGCTTCACTTTCCAACGAAAGTGTGCGTGATGCGGAGAAATGATAATACTGGCCCGAAGCTCGAGGCTCTCACCGCGGGGCAAATCACGTGTGGGCTTTGCTGGCCCCTGGAGTGGAGGGGCTGCGGTTGCTAAGCTGGATGGGAGCTCCAGAAAAAAAGGCTGCAACGTCTACCCCAAGGCTGAAGCATATTGACGTTGACGACGACGATAACCTTTTACGTTTTCATAGGTTTCGCCGTGTACAAAGTCGCATTGTTAGCCCATCATGGTATGTTTCCTCTCTTGGTGAGGAATGCTTGTTGAAACACTTCATCTTCCCATGTCGAGTATACCGTATTCTAACATGCCCCTCCTAGTCTTTCCAACCAACCCAAATTTTTGAGGAGGGCACTACTGAGGAAAAGGGTGAGAATGCTCGCCTCTCTGCCTTTGTCGGTGCCATCGCCGTTGGTGACCTCGTAAAGAGCACCCTTGGTCCTAAGGGTATGGACAAGATTCTCCAGTCAGCGTACGTTGCGCCCATCTTGCGGTCTCGACAACCCCCCTTTTAACATGATGCTAGCTCCACCGCCGAAATCATGGTTACCAACGACGGTGCCACAATCCTCAAGTCGATCGCTCTCGATAACGCCGCCGCAAAGGTTCTGGTCAACATTTCGAAGGTCCAAGACGACGAAGTCGGTGACGGTACCACCTCCGTTGCTGTTCTCGCTGCCGAGCTATTGCGAGAGGCGGAGAAGCTGGTCGACAAGAAGATCCACCCCCAGACTATCATTGAGGGCTACCGGATAGCCAGCCAGGCTGCGCTGAAGGCGTTGGAAGGATCAGCCGTTGATCACAGCAAGAACCCCGAGGCCTTCCGACAAGATCTGCTCGCCATTGCCCGAACAACACTCAGCTCCAAGGTCCTGGCCCAGGACCGCAAACAGTTTGCCGAATTGGCCGTTGATGCCGTCCTCCGACTCAAGTCATCCGACCTCAACCACATCCAGATCATCAAGAAGGCCGGAGGCAAACTCAGCGACTCCTACCTCGACGAAGGTTTCATTCTCGATAAGAAGATTGGTGTCAACCAACCCAAGCGACTAGAGAAGGCCAAGATTCTGGTGGCCAACACCTCCATGGACACCGACAAGGTCAAGATCTTTGGTGCCCGTGTCAAGGTTGGCTCAACAAGCAAGCTTGCTGAGCTTGAGAAGGCCGAGAAGGAGAAGATGAAGGCCAAGGTTGAGAAGATTAAGGCACACGGCATTAACTGCTTCATCAACCGACAGCTCATTTACAACTGGCCCGAGCAGCTGTTTACTGATGCCGGTATCATGTCAATTGAGCATGCTGACTTCGACGGTATTGAGCGTCTTGCCCTGGTCACAGGCGGTGAGATTGCCTCGACCTTTGACCATCCCGATCAAGTCAAGCTTGGCCACTGTGACGTTATCGAGGAGGTTATTATTGGAGAAGATACTCTTATCAAGTTTTCTGGTGTGGCTGGTGGTGAAGCTTGCACAATTGTCCTTCGAGGTGCCACAGAACAGCTCCTCGATGAGGCCGAGCGAAGTCTGCACGATGCTCTTGCTGTTCTGTCACAGACTGTCAAGGAACCCCGAACCACCCTTGGCGGTGGTTGTGCCGAGATGCTTATGGCCAAGGCGGTTGAGGGCGCTGCTACCCGGGTTGAGGGTAAGCGACAACTGGCTGTCTCCAGCTTTGCCATCGCTCTTCGACAACTTCCCACTATCCTTGCCGACAATGCTGGTCTCGACTCTGGTGACCTTGTTGCCAGATTACGCAAGGCTCTCTACGATGGTCTTACCACTTACGGCCTGGACCTGATGACCCCTGGTGGTGGTATTACTGATATGCGAGATCTCGGCGTTATCGAGAGTTACAAGTTGAAGAAGGCTGTGGTGTCTTCGGCCAGCGAAGCCGCAGAGGTAAGTACTTATCCAAAGACTTTTGCGAAAAGTTTTCTAACATTATCGACCAGCTCCTTCTTCGAGTGGACGATATCATCCGGGCAGCTCCTCGTCGACGAGAACGTATGTAAGGCTGGCTTAGGTAGCTGGTGAGGACGAGTCAATGTGCATAGACCATGATGATCTGTAATGATACCATAGATGCTGGAAAAATGGAAAAAAGGACCATCGTGAATGAGCCTTGCCTTATGACGAACAATTATTTTACCATCAATCCGTGCTTTGAATGAGCAGTGTCGTGCCAGTGCCAGCAGCCCGCGACTCCTTTTTTGACACTGCCTTGGCCGTTGACACTGACAAACACTGGCGCGCCTTATTTGTCGCTCGCCTGTATTGTTGTGTTTATTGAATGGCAATCCCCTTTGCATTCTTATGATAATTCTTCTCCTCACTCTTTATGCCCAAGATATCGCATTCACTCTTTGCGCTCGCATCATCACGCTCTTGCAAAAGAATTCAACTTTAGCATCATCAGCACCACCTCAACGGTCGTATAGCTATCTGCTGCTTTATTATTTTCTTCTGAAAGTCTTTCCATATATCAGCCATCCCATTACTTCACTCGTACATTCACCATAGTTCATTGCTCCGGCAGATTCTCGTCGCCGGATTCTTCGCTCTTGGAGTGATATCGCCAAACAATGGAGCAGTCCAAGATTGTCAACTTCTTTTCATCTTCACCATCCTCTCAACAACCCAAAGAGCGCCTCAAGAAACGCAACAAGCCATCGCCAGCAAAAGCCGCGAAAGCCGGTAGCCAGTCGGGTTCCCCCAACTCAAGCCGAGCAGAGTCACAACAAACCATGCCCAAGCCAAGCCAGAAGCCCAAGAGGCAGAGATCGCAGGCATCAACCTTGGTGCCCCGTGCAGCATCTTTGCAACCCTCTGTTCCCTCTACCCCAATCTCCAAAAACATGTCATCTCCCCAAATCACGAAGAAGCGACGCCTGGAGGGACGCAATGAACGTGTTCCCGAAACTCCTCCTAAAAAACGAGCTGCGACGAGTAGTCAAAGCCAACAAACTCCACAACGAACAAGTCAACTAGTTCAAGCAAACTCACCGAATACACCATTTGACATTTCATCTGGAGAGAGCTCTGATTCAGACTGTGTGATCGAAAAGGTCCAGCCGTCCCCAAAGCGCAAACTTGTCGCACCCAGCCCACGAGCTCGACCTACCAAGAAGCGCAAGACTGACCAGCAAGAGGCTATCAACCGAGGCTATGCCTGTATCAAAGCATCTGTTCTCGCAAAAGGCACAACATTGGCAAGGCAGAACAAGAAACCAGCTGCTAGACAGCGACAGGCTGCTTCTGTACCTCCTCAAGCACCCTTGCCCAACCTCACCTCGAGCGTTGCAGGCCCAAGCCGAAGTACTTCTGTCCCGCCAGCTCATATCCCCCCCAAATCCAGTCAGAATGAGAATGCAACCCAAGTTGAGCATGAGCCGGATCACAACAGTGAGAAGGCTGAGCTTTCGCCGAAAAAGCGCAACCAACTCGAACAACAGAAAGCCAATGTCAAGCGACGACGAGTTGGCGACTCTGTCGATACCCCTGTGTCGATTGATGCAGACGACGAAGATCAACCCGACTCAGACATTGAGGTCGTCAAGGTTGCGGTGTCCCCAAGGCGAAAGGCTGCAAAACATCGCGCCACAGCCGACAAAAATATCAAAGCCGAGAACTCTGCTAAGCAACAAAAGGTTGCAGCTCAGCGCAAGACTCAGTCTCCCTCTGTGGCAAAGCGGCCTACGCCTGTTAAGTCAGCTGTTGCACGCGACACCACACCAAGCAAAACTTTGCACATCGATCTTACTCAGGAGCCCTCCGATAGTTCTGACTTCTCAGACGAAGAGACTCCGATTCTGGCCAAGCCAACCCTGCCAACACCAGTCGAGCATAGTCTCGACGTCCAGAATCCCCAAGCCACTGCTACTGAGCATATCAGCAGCAGCAACACCGGCAACTCTGATGCTGCCCCACAGGAGACCGCCCCTGTCCATGAACAGAGGTCCCCCTCGCCGGGCATCACGGGTCCTTTGTTGGACTGGCTTGATCGCCAGTCGACGAAGAAAGCACATTCAATCTCCAGCAGCAATTGTCCGTCTCCCGACCACGAAGTGCCCTTTTCTACTGCGCCTGAATATCAGCACGATGATACCGCAGCGAAGAAAATCAAGATGGAATCTCACGATAGTGACATGAAATCCATCAAGAAAGAGAGCATTGAACAATACAACTCCTACGATGACGAAGGCAGCAGTAATGAGGAGTCCCACGATGGAGACATGCACCATATCAAGCAAGAGAGCAGCTCAATGTATGGTCATTCCTCAAACGACGAAGAAGACTTCGATGAAGGGGACATCAAGAACATCAAAAGGGAGAGTCACTCAAGTCCCATGAACATTTCTGCTCTGAAGCAATACGAGTCGCATCCCAAAGAAGACAATGAAGAGGAATACGAGGACGGTGAGGAGGATTTCCAAGGCTTTCCTGACCTAAGTGACGATGAGGTGTCTCGTGACGCCAATACCCACGAGGCGGAAGAGAATGGAAATGTTGGATCATCGCCACCTGTGTCATATCAGCTACCACAAGAAGATGTCTCTCCGAAAGCTGTCTCAACAACACTTGAGAAAGAGGCCACATTTGTTTCGGCCGATAAGGTTTTGAGAAACGGGCTCGGCAGTTCGAAGAATAATCTCTCCACTCCGATCAAAAATGAGAAGGGTCTTTCACCATCGATCTATGAGCTTCAGCCAGTTTATAGTGGTGAGAAGCTCATGCAGACCCACACTCCAGGTACACCATCGCCGTTCCGACCTCACCATCGGGATTCGCTCCTCGGCTTGAAGAGTATCCTTAAGGGCTCGGGTGGACGAGGTCGTGCGAGTGACAACGAGATCGTGTACTCTCCATTCCCGGATATTTCTCCCCTTTCTGGAGACGAGTATGCCGCTTCATCACCTACAGAACGAATACAGCAGAGCAAAGAGCAAGCCAAGGCTGTCCGGCCTTCTGAGCGCAGAGTCTCGTAGAATGGGACTGCCGCCAAGGTTAGCTCTTTCAAGAAGAAGCTTTACTCAACACCTCCTCACCGGGCTATTGTGCCCAAGGCGATGACATTGCCGAGACTCCTGCCCAAGAACGGGACACTGACACTTCCAAATGAAGCTCGATGGCTTAAGCAAAGTAGGTTACATGTCTTGTGTCAAGATGTATATACTGACAACAATACCAGAAAAAGATTTCATGCCTTTAACATCTATCCCCGATGACACTGCCGCCAGCGACGCAGCCTCAAGACAAGAAACACCTACGAAGATTGTCGCAAAGCGACCTTCCCGCGTTAACGACACGACAGACGTAGCAGAGTCTGAAGATGAAATTGAGAAGAAGCTCCAGGAGCAACAGTTGGAGCCAGGAACCGACAAGCACTGGATCAAGCCTTCTGAGAAGGAAATCAAGCCCCCGATTATCCGTGATGGCGTTTCAGAACACGCCATCAAGCCCACAGTTGCTTTGTTCAAGAAGAAAATCGCCGCTAGGCAAGGCTTCAATCATGATACAAGCAATGAGTCCAATCAAAAGTACAACTGGGAAATCGACTGGAGCACGCCGGCGTCCCTGACTGAACGCGAATCACAAGCCGTAGCAGCGGAACTAGAACATAGGGGAATCAAGACCAGCAGGCAATACAGCAACTTTTGGTACAACCTTACGATGAAGTTTTCAAGACTTGCAGGCTCGCCGATTCCGCTTTTTACAGCAAAGAAAAAGGCACTCGACACGTTTGTTGAGGAGGCCATGCAGAACCAGGAAATCAGACGGCGGAACAAAAACAAGGCCGCCCTCAAGAAAGCGAGGCGACGAGAGAGGAAGAAGAAGACGCAGCCAAAAGGCGTGGATGCATTTCTGATTCCAGGGGATACAGACGCTGAGAGTGACTCCGAAGATTCCGATTCCGATCTCAACGGGGCTGATCTGATCGCCAAAATTCGGGCGGATACCGAGAAACGGCAGAGGACATATGGAGGCGGAACGAGCTGTGGACGTCGAAGCAAGTAAGGAAGCTCAATGCCATGTGTGAGATCGGGCATTTGGGGATATGAATCGATGTATGGTCAAAATGTAATAATGCGCACGTACGGATGAAGTCACATTTTTGAAGATAACGCAGGACAAGGGAGGGCAGGGGTAGGCAAGCCTCGAGACTCACCACAGTTGACTGACAAGGTCCTTCGATATGAGAGTTTATTAGAGAAGTCTGGAGTCATCACCCACAAACCCCAGCAGAGGGGCTTCGAGGGGTTATTATAAATAAATCGCGAAATTGCTTGTTTTCTTTCAACTTCTGAGGTTCCATGTTGACATGGGAGCTGAAAGTCTTGGAGGTGAGGGACATGATTGGCTGTGCTTGTTCATTAGCCGCGCATATGCGGCCGAGATTAATTGACAGGGGCCCGCTTCCATTTAGCACTGTATGTAGACACAACTGGATGAATATCGAGATGGTTGATGGAGTAAGAAAAGAGGATACAGCTTGAATTGTTGAGTTTTTATGGGCTAAACAATGATCATCATTAATTTTTGTGCTTCAATTGGAGGCTCTGATAATGACCGATGATCGTGACAGCACCTGTAGCTGCAAAGAAAAGGGAGCTTGACTTCATCGCATGAACTAATAATAACACACAAATTGATCCTGTATTCTGTAGCATTTCCTTCGAGTCCTCGATCAATTAGCGGTCTTACACAGTCTCCAAAAAGAAATCACAGTGCAAGCCCCTGGAGGTGGCTTGATCCGATAAGGCCATGTCCACACCCATGACAACCCACGCGTTGGAAAAATAAGGCAAAGGTCACGAGCGTGCTATTTTAGTATGAATGGGTACAAGCATTCCATCAAAAGTGTGGGTGGGATCATCTCCTTGGCTGCGTTGGCGTTCTCGTTTGGGGATCGTCATCCACTTCCCGGTTTATCTTGACTTTGCTTGTGCTTGTTCTTGTTCTTGAACTTCCTTGCCTTGTAGTTGCTTGAGAGTCTCACTCGTTTTCCGTCATCTCCTTGTCATCTCTCTCCCCATCCTTTCTTCCTTTTTCCTTCTTGTCTCTACTCTCGGCACTGCATCATTTCTTCATTCTTCAATCGTCTTCTTGTCTCAAACCCTTCAACTTTAGACTAATCACCCCCTTTGTTTTGGAGGCCACTTCTTCTCAACTCCGCGCTTAATATTGGGTAATATCTCGTCATCCCGGCCGCGACCGCTTACCATTGTCCGGGGTTGCAAAATCTTGTTCCCGCCTTCGAGTTCGGTCGTTTCCCTATGAGACTTGGAGTCTCTCTTATCCATCCTCTTTAAGCTATTCAACCCTAGTCTCTCGTTGATCGATTGATACCATTATATCGCTCTTATTCGCACAACAAAACTACTTTCGGCCTCGGTCTCCTTTCACTTCGTTCCCTCGCTATTCCATATCCCTTTCCATACGAGACTTGCTTAGTACGACTTCATCTTGGCCTTATTATTTGGTTCTCGCAAACCCCGGCATTTTTGAAACGGCTCCCTCCGACCCCGATATTCAGTGCCCATAACAACGGTTACCGCCAAAACCGACAAAGCAGGCATCCTAGCACGGCGCCGAACAAAACAGAAGCACCGCCTAAGCCAAACAACGGCCACACCGCAAGCCACGATCTCGAACCAATTCACTCTTAATTGACGAACAAAATACCCAGCTCAGCAGAGATCTACTTGCTTGAGATCCTCCGGGCGAGTCGACAGAGTCCTCTCGTCCAGCCATTTATCGTTCACCTGGAGATGCGACAATGATCCGTACTCTTGATATCGGCAGTGTTCTCCCCAGCCCCGACTCTCCACCAGGGATGACCACTTCAAAGAGCTCCAAGACTTCCTCTTTCCAATCTTTCGACAGTGACGATGGCAGCGTCTTGGCCGACGTTGGCCATTTTGAAGAAATTGGACTCGACGACGACACTGTGACCCTCAAGAGCCCATCCAAGGTCGATGTTCGTCCCACTCTAGCCAAAGCCCCCTCGAGCCGAACCCTCGCAGCAGGCAAGACTGCCTCCAAAGCCCGACCGCCATTCCCTACTCTCGAGACCAATGTATACACCTCCAACCCCAGAAGCACCAATTTGAGCGCGTTGACCGAGCCTCTTTCTGCTACGCGACCAAAGACACTGACAAGCCCATCCTCGGCTTCTCTTCCATTTCCTCGACGGCGAAGCCCAAGCCCTGCCTATTCGCTCAACCCGAGGGACCCGAGAGACCCAAGTTTCCCTCAAAAACCTCGTCGAGGCAGCTGGCAGGCCGGCCGTGATCGCAAGTCTTTCACAGACCTTGAGCGAGAATGTGATGAAGACGATGGCGATGATATCCCCGATGGCATGTTTCTGGACAATGTGCCGCTCTCTCCCCGGCCCATGCAAGAGCGCACGCCCAGTCGGCCATCCTCTGTTTCTCCATCCCCAAATCGATCCAAAGAACGAGTGCGAAGTGTCGGTAATGGAACGCCCGCAGTCGCGCAAGCTCAAGGCTCTCTTCGATCGCCAACTTGGAAGACCGATGACAACCCTCGCAGCCCTGCCAAGCAACGGGCACACAGTTGGAACGCTGCGTTAGCGGAACTGAATGCCGAGGCCAAGACGTTGACGGAGAAGCTCGAGGAGCACGCCAACGAGATGGAGGAACAACAAGCCAAACGCCCCGCGAATCAGCGCCCCAACACCTGGAACGCTACTCGGCGATCTGTCGACACATTTGACAAGAAGCAGCGTGTCAAATCAACCCCCGAACTGCCGCCTCTTCGCAAGACGAATATTATGATCGACCCTCTTCCCGTTTCGAAGGAGAAGGAGGCTGTTCTCAGCCGGACACGACCCTCATGGCTACCACCCAAGGATCCCGCTGAGGAGCGACGACATCTGAAGGAATACCAAAAGATGATGGCAGCAAGTGCCAAGGCTGAGGAGCGACGCGAAGCCTCACGCAAGGCCAAGATCGAAGGACGGGACAGCACAGCTGACAACCTGATGCAAATTTGGGAGAGGGACGTGATTCCACGTTGGAGCGATGCTATTCGCGAGCGTAGGACAAGAGAACTATGGTGGAAGGGAATCGCACCCAGAAGCCGCGCCCAAATCTGGGGTCGAGCAATCGGTAATGAACTAGGACTGTCAGAGACATCCTTCAAAGCAGCACTTGCTAGAGCTCAAGAGATTGAAGCCAGAGTTAAGGACGATAAGGGCGATGCGGAGGATGCCAGGAGGGCAAGATGGTTCCAGGAAATCCGAAGGGACGCTGCACAGAAGACGTGGGAGGATTTACGAATTTTTGACGTCGAGGGACCACTGCACCAAAGCCTTGTTGATGTGTTAAGTGCATATGCCATGTACAGGAGTGACATTGGCTATGTTCGTGGTTGTAACGTAAGTCCAACAGCCACCTTGTGCCACCTGAGTTGCTAACCAAGTCCGTCAGACAATCGCTGCGTTGCTGCTCCTCAACTTGCCTGATGCCGCGTCTGCATTCGTCGCACTCGCCAACGTCCTCAATCGCCCACTACCTCTATCTTTTTACACTGGAGATCCGGGTGCACAAGCGTCCGCATTCAACCTCATCATGCAGACACTTTCTCTCAAGTCTGCCCCTCTTCATGCGCACCTCACAAAGAAGATCCCTACTGCCGAACTAGAACGATCTTTTTCAGGAATTTTGACAGCCATTTTCACACAACACTTGGCGATAGATGAAGCAGCCCGTCTCTGGGACGTATACGTCTTTGAAGGAGATGCACTTCTAATTCGAGCTGCTGTTGCACTTCTTCTCAGCAGGGAGATGACGCTTCTCGGCGCTAAGACCGCCGACGAGGTCAAGACCATTCTTGATGGAAGAAACGCCAAGGTCTCTTCGGCCAGAGTCGCCGGAGAGGTGGGTGCCGAGGACAAATTTATGATGTCAGTCCGTGAGGCAGGAAAAGCTTAAGGCGTTTGATCGGGCCACCCGTTTGGAAAAGGCTCCTGGGGCTTGAGAATCAAGCTGTACATTTGGGATAGATGGTGGACATATCTGCTCCATTTCACGGCGTTTACTACATGGAATGTGGCGGGTACTTTGGTTGGACGCAGAAGGCATGCTTATGAAAGGTCTCGTGAGACTATAGAGCGGTTTTATCTTCGTAATTTACCGTCATCCACGGTTGGATGACGAGATTTTGAATCAAACATATTTGATGATCATTCGTACTGCCTTTATGCATCTTGCCCTTGATATTGGAGACGCTAAATACAGTAGGATGGAGCATAGAAATGTTCGTGATGTGTTCTGTTGTGAATCCGTTGTGAATCCGTTGTAACCGTAATATTGGCCATGAATTAACAATCACTTCGTACAAGAAGCACACGTGACGGCAAGACCATATCAAACAGAAGTGATTTGACAACAAGTCACTCAGTCATATCACGCCCACTTTGGCATGTTTGTCTTTGACTTGTTGAGTCTAGGATTGTTAGATCTGTGTGGTACAGGGTAAACCTTTTGACAGGCCTCTCAGCCTCGTTGAGTAAACCAATTTACCACGCGAACAATGTGATCATAAGGTCCAGTGTCGAGATAAAGAGGTGATACTATTATTATATTATTGGTTTAATTATATTGGAAACTCTCTATGACCTTGACTGTATGTCTTACTACGAAGCGTTGTTACTATTCGCTTGAGCTTTGGTTCAAAATACACCACATCTACGTACCTATATCATGAGACAAGATGAAAAAAAGATCTGTTCCAACAACACCTTTGTGCATGCAAACCGTAAATGAAATGAATTGACACGTGTATCTACACGTATTACTCCGTACCAACCACTGATTTTAATGTACTTGCTTCATCGAGCGCCATTGACGATGAACACAGAACTTACGTGGTTGGTGAAACAAGCCAAGCCACGTGATCACCGCCAACTTTTGACCCCTCACCACTTGCCGCGCGAAGAATGAGAGCAGACAAAAACATCCAAACACCACCGTCCCAATCATTCTCTCCACCCACTTA
This sequence comes from Fusarium sp. NRRL 25303, assembly GCA_013396255.1. NCBI lineage: Eukaryota > Fungi > Ascomycota > Sordariomycetes > Hypocreales > Nectriaceae > Fusarium > Fusarium sp. NRRL 25303. Next base: position 83,977 of record JAAOAY010000159.1, read on the forward strand.
CACCGCAAGAACCCCTCTATAGCGAACGGGCAACGCGACCCTCAGTATGCCGTCCGGATATAAGCATGGCGACACGCCAAAGAAGGCCATGGTTCGAGGCACCATCTCGTACCTCGAGTCTCAGGGCCTGCCCGTCAACAAGTCAGCCATCTTTCGGCACTTTGATCTGTCGCGATCTCAAGGTTATGCCGCGTTGAGCGTCCCCGCGTCTAAGCGCAATGATCCCGAATGGGAGGAAACGCGTGGAAGACCCCTCAAGATCTCTGAGGAAGACCAGCAGAAGATGGAGAAGATTCTCTGGAATGACGCCTACATCAATGTTAACTTGAACTGGCATGGACTGGCCAAGGAAGCTGGTGTTGAGGTTGATGTGAACCCCAGGACGCTGCACAGAACAATGGGAACGCTGGGCTACCGACGATGCCTGGGATGTCCGAGGATCTGGGTGCACAAGAAGGCTCGCGAGAAGAGAGTCGAATACGCCAGACGCATGCTTGAAGCGTACCCTCATCCACAGGACTGGAGAGCCATCCGGTTCAGTATCGAGCTCCACTTTGGGTTTGGCCTTGATGGAAAGATGCGTCTTATTCCCCGACCTGGTGAACGTTTCTGCGAGACATGCGCAACCACTCCCGAGGCTGAATGGCCACGCGACTTGCGAAAGGCTCACGCTTGGGTTGCCGTAGGTTACGGGTTCAAGAGTGAAGCTGTCTTTTACGAAGATTCCACCAGCCCAAACTGCACTGGCGTCATGACCATGCAAGAGTACAAGGACCACATCCTCGAGAAGACGGTCAAGCCATGGCTCACAGCCACTGGTGCCCAGAGCTTCATCCTCGAAGAAGACTGCGAGGCTTTCGCCCACGGCGCTGCAAGCAAGGTTAATCTGGTCCAGCAATGGAAGGATGAGCACGGCCTACGATACTACTACAACTGCGGCGACAGCCCTGATCTCAACCCGCTCGACAGCCTTTGGCCCAGTCGCAAGCAGTGGAATCTGGATGCCCCCAAGGACTGGGAGGACGAGACTCTCCAGAAGATGGTCAAAGATGTGTGGGCAGGGTTCGACATGGAGAGAGTCAATATGTGGGTTGACTTCATGCCACAGCGACTGCAGCAGGTTATCGATTCGGAGGGCACGCTGGTACCTTGGTGATTGTTGTGAGTTTGGCGTTGTCTTGTTTGTGATGCTGTTACGAAGCGTTGAATTAAAAGAAAATATGGAAGAGGTTGTCTCCGGTGTCATGTGGTTGAGCCTTCGATGGTTCTTCGACTTGGCTAAGGGGATGCCATTGCATGGAGTAGTTGTGGGTTAATTTTGACGGGGGATAAATGGAAAACAAGTGAGGCATGATCATCGGCTAGTAGTAGAATTTGACATAGATGAAAAGAGAGTTCCTCATTGCAGACACCTAATTACTATGTTGATGTTCAGTGATGTCGAAGATGAACTATAGCACGTCAGATACAGCCCTTTTGCATTTCACACACACCAAAGACAAGCTGGTCAACTACTAAGTCGATCTGATAGAGGTCCTGTCTTTCTAGTATTGTATTGGTCTTGTAGCTTGACGTCCATACCAATATCATGCTCACTCCAAGCCTGGACCGTGCAGGTAACATGTTTAATTATGGGAAGAGTATAAGTGCAAACCGCAGCGTACGTTCCCTAGACCTTAAAGAAGTAATGTAAACCTCTGTATAAATAAGAAAATGACAGAAGTTGAGATACTCAATACTCACACGAGTTCCTGAAGATTCCTCAAGTCTTGGGACTCGAGGTGGGCGTTCGTTGTCAAGACTTACACACATGCTCATGGTATACTATTTCTCATGAACATATGACTAAAAACGCCTATCTTAACTTGCATTTACTGGATCATTGCTCTGAATCAGGCCCGCTATCACCTAGGCTCTTTGGCTGCAGGCTGCATGCCCTGTGCCGCCAGTTGCCTCGCACCGCGAGCTCTGATACCCACAACCTCTTCCACTCTCCACTGCCCCAAGTATTTCAATTCTTTCTTCTTAACTCTCTTCCTTCACCAACTGAGATTTACAACTTGGGCTTTCACTTCTCTATTTCAACCCGCCTTTTGCTTGCATCTTTCTTTCTGCACATGCTTTAGCATCCTATGCTCTCTGTCTAGCTTCTTTGACTCCTTTCCAATCATGAATTCCTCCAAGAAGAAGAAGAAACATTCCTGCGAAGATTCCTCGAACTTTGAGACATTGCTATTTTCAGATTCTGACGCATCTCACGCTCGAAACTCTCGAGAAGATAGTGAAGATTTAAGTCTGTCGTGGACAAATGATTGCCTCAAGCTACCCACTTCAATATCCGGACCAATTATTCACAACTCGAACAATACACATTCTGAGGCACCTATGGAAACTCCTGGAAATATCAGAAGCAATATACGAGACCCAAGTTATGACATCAAGGAGGCCGGAACCGGTCACCACGACAATCGGCTGTCTAAACTTCCCCCTGGCCAGTTTCGTGAGCCGTCTTTGAGACGTGGATACGGTATGCCATATCAAGCACCCAAAGCTTTTGACAGCATGCCAGCCAAGGGCACAAGTCAAGTTGGAAATAGTCACCCTCAGGCTTTGGATTCTCTTCCGGAAACACAGACACAACCTTCCAACTCAGCTCCGCAACAATCTCTCGCAACAAGCCAGCGTCTTCTGCCGACCCTAAACAAGGATGGAAAAAACGTTGTAAGTATTGATATAAATATATAGATATGTATAGGCTGCCATAGATATATGCTGACAACTCTAGTTTGATCTAAACAGGCCTCAAGCTAGACGAGGAGATCTGCAACCAGCTGGTTATCGCCCTGTAGCTATGCCTCCTCCTGGTACTTCTGAGCGAATGGCTACCGGCGAAAAGCATCGCCAGTCATCTGATGATAAACAGACATCAAAGATCAAGATAGATCTAGGTTGCTACAAGAAGGCCGAACAGAAGGCACTTCTGAAGGCTTGCTTGGAGAACAAAGACTTGTATCTTCACTCCGATGGAGAGGCCCAACAGTTTTAGGAGACTGTTGGGTCTAAAGTGAAATTTTCACCCAGAATAAGAGGAAAAGAGTTACGTCGAGATAAGTGGAAAGTCGTGAAAGGGTGTGTGGAAAAGTGGTGCGAGCCACGAAGATTCCAACTTGCGCAGGATGAGCCCGCGTCGTCGGACTCTGAGCTTGATGCACTGCTAGACCAATGGAACGGTTTATACGCGACAAAATGTTGTTCTGCAAACCAAGGCCTCTTGGAGGCAGCAGGATGGAGAAAAGCTGTTGAGCAAAGTCAAAACGGTTCCCCTTCAGATGGCACTCACAGCTCTCAGGCCAGCCACGAGAGCAATTCACAGAGCGAGAAAGTAGCAGAGAAGTTCGACTTTGAAGGTTGCATTTGGCCCACTGTTAAAGAAGAACTGATGGAGTTCGCAGAGTCCAGGATTCTCCGCTGGGCCGAGGACAAACTTCAGGAAAGGCTACAGGCCCTCGAGGCTCTCACCCGGCCGCCCCTTTTGAAAGCCAACAGCTCTCCAGAGTCATACAGAGTGTATTTGAGGTATCTCATGAATCGTACAGAGGCTGCGGGAAAGAATTCTAAGGAGATACGAAATACAGAGGCTGTCATGTCTATGGCACTGGACCTTCTACCAGGTCTAGAGGAGCGTTTGCGGGATCAGATCGAGGGTGTGGTTGATAAGCAAGAAGATCGTCCTGGGGCTGGTGTTAAACATGATCAGACTAATAACACTGATCATGACGAGGCAAACGATGAGTCTGAGAGCGCTCATGAGAATCATGAAGTGGCTGATCATGACGTTGATCACAAAATTCAAGAAACCCAGCAAGAGGATGATATTGATGATGAGGCCCAGACGAGACTTGAACACGACTCTGAAGAGAGTGAAGATGACGATGAAGATGCCGATGACTTCGATGACTTTGAGGAGTTTTATGCCGAAGAAAGGGACGACGATACGTACAAAGATCCTGACTCACCTGATCGCCAGTATACAGGATCGGTGATCGATTCTATTGAGCCTCGCACGCCGATCGTTACTCCACGGGTCATTAGACAACTCCGTCGCTATGAGCAGAGATACCGGGACATCATCGTAACCGCCAAAGTCGAGACCGAGACAGCGGCCGCTGTCCTTCGTTCTGTGGACGAAAATGACCGACAAGTGGCCTCGAGGAAACGAAAAGCATCGGATTCAGTGGAACCTGCTCTTGCTATCCGAAGCAAGTCCATGGACCAAAGCCTGGCTGCTGTAGGCACTCCGACGCCTGCGGGAAGAAAAAGACAAAAGTTCACTGAAAGCCACTACAGTCCGGCGTCCACGGCTTGTTCTTCTGAGCTTCCGTCTCTGGAAGACATCTTCAGCTCAAGTATTGGTCGAGCGTCGTCGGCAACCACACAACCACATCCATTCTCATCTAGTCCCGCAATTCGATCTAGCAAGATGAAGAAGAGCGCAAGAAAGGACAGAAGCAGAGCCCAGAGCAAGGTTTCCCCTGAACTCGGGGAGCCTCTTGGCGGTGATACTGCAGCTCCCAAATCTGAAGAGATGACAGGAGTTTCTCCTGGCCTCTTTGTGACCCCCGATCGTATGTCGCAACAAGCTAATACACCCTTTGTCTTTAAGAAAAGTGTCTCGCTTCGCCCTGCCCCAGGGGAAAGATTTCGGGAGGAAACTGCGGAGTTCCAGGCCATGACTCCCAGTGCTCGGGAGTCAATGCTGTACACAGCCCTTCGAGAGATGCGCCGACGACAAGGATAGACGCAACAAGTGACCAGAAGTCATACACAAAAGCATTACTCAGAACTCACGATCCAACTTGGATGTGGAACTGTATCTCTGGGTTTTGATCCCGATTGCATCTCTTCACCCGTCACAACATCATTCCGACTTCACTATCCAACTTAGATGTTAAACATGGCCTCTGAGTTTTGATACCAATTACATTTCGCCTTTACTTTGTTGCTATTAAGTTTGCTGCAAACTTCTCAAGGGTTTGATCACGATGCTTGGAGATATTTTCTGGAAGTCAGCGGTAGCGGCAGCCTCAAGGTAGAGGAGAACAAGAGGATTGACTGGTAGTTTTGAACTTTGTAGTATAAATGTTTGGGAAGAACCACTTGCTCATATAGATGCGATGGAAAGCATACGATGATGAGAAGATAAGAAGTCGCTATTGGTACAGATACGTTGCGTATTGCCCTAATATTACAAGAGTTCTAGATATCAAGAGTTGCTGCAAGCAATATTTTACAGACTAATGCTTATTTGCAAACGTGAGCCGAGCCTTTACGTACCTAGGAGATGAGAAAAAGAGATGATGACATACATAACTTGACTAAATTTCTACAAGTACATCTCTGAGCTGTTGTTGTGGCTGGGCGAGCAATGAATGTTTGTTTGGCTGTGCAGTCAGTGGGCCATTTTCTGCAGATATTCGGCACTGCTAGCCATCTCGCCCTCACCAAAGCTACTAACCTTACCTGCTCACCTCACGCATATCATTTCTTTTTGTAACACAGCTTCGCCGCCTGCAACAATGAACTCACGGGGTCATTCAACACATAGAAGCCCCAAAGGAAAAGAACCTTCGAGGAGCAACATAATCGACTTGAGCGAATCACCTGTCAAAAAGATGCCCTCGAGCAATGCATCAAATAAGACAAACATGGGCAACAAAGCCACATGTACTGGAGCTAACATGACGCCCTTAGGAATAGGATCGGAAGCCTCATCAAGCAAGGCGGGCGCTGCAGCCAGAACCCGAAACCCTTTCACACCCTCCTCTTTATCAACAGGTCCCCGACCAAACCGAGGGCATTCGCAACCACACCTACCGGTGTTCTCGAGTAATGACTTTCCTCAGGCAGAGGTCAGATCGCGCCCGAACAATGTTTGTATCATTGTCCAAGAAATCTACCCTCGCTGACCTCGTGTAGAATGGAAATAGTAGTAACCAGTCCAACTCTACAACGCCTCAAACACCTCAAGATCCGCCCAGAAGGTTTAACATATCTGAGAAATGCAAGGTATTAGAGACATGCTTATCCATGAAGGGTGAGTATCTTTCCTTGCCTCCAGCAAGTCACCACGACCAGGAACCGTTTTGGACAAAAGCCTTAAACGACAAGTTATCGCGAGACTTAGTCTCGAAATTCAAGGGTTGGAAACAATTGAAAGAGTCCATTGAACAATGGTGTTACACTCGAAGGACTCTTCTCCGAGAGGGGAATCTGCCGCCAATTTCTCCCGCCCAGCCAGAGCTGGATACTCTGGTCGATAAGTGGAATACGGTATTTGTCACACGTTTTTGTCAAGTACACCGCGGGTATTTTGAGAACGGTCTTTGGGCCATGGTTGAGAGCAGAGTGTCATGGATGGTATCAGAGCACGTCGACAAGTCGATCACGAGCATGTTACAAACCAGAAGAGCTGAGCTGGAAAGCTCTGTCCGACCAAGGCTTCCTTCTAACAACAGCTCATTAACCGAGTATGACAACGCTGTCAAAAGTGTTCAGGATGGATTTACTGAAATTCAGCGGAGTCATACCCAGGCATTGGAGAGCGAGGCTGTGCTGTCGATGGTCAGGGAGCTTCGACCTGTTCTAGAGAATGCACTTTCACAGCATCTCAATAGCGCAAGACAAACTCGTCCAGTACCAAGTTCCGGACATCACACTGGGCACGCCATACTTGAAGAACAGGCTGCTATGCGAAATGGCCCACGAGGACATTCGGCTTTAGCTTCCTCGATGTCACAACATCCTATGCCTCGTACTGTTCCCTCACTAACGACAAATGGCAACAAACGGCCGTTGTCAGACTCGAGTGAGTTGCCAAGAACTGAAACTGCTCCTCGGATTACGCCCATCTGTGATGACAGCAACCGACCCAACATCCAGCAAAAGCGGCCGCGCTTGGATAGAGGAAGCCCCTCGGATGTTCCTTCACGAGATGAGTCCTCGAACAGATACTCACCACTAAGGTATGGATATACTTGGAATGAGGCAAATGCCGCATACTCACAGCTTAACAGAAGGCCTCCGGTTCCACGAACTCCAGGAAGACCATCTTCACCTTCGACTCAAGAACGACAGAACAGGCCCAGCGGCAACTTGCGTAGGAACTCGCAATACCCAGACCGCTGGGACGGTGATGGTGAACCCCGCCGCCGTTGCCCACCGCGAGGGTTCCGGGAGGATACTGTCGAGTTCGACGAGATGTCGACTCGACGCCAGAATCAATTGATCAGAACGCAAAACCGCACACTCCTCGAGAAAATCGAGGAGTTAGGACCTCGACGCGGGTCTTGAACGAGAAATTCAGAAGCAATTAATACTTTGGAAGTGGCAAAATGAGAGTAATTGCTGTCTCTAGGCCTCATGATTTTGGGAGAACAACAACGACCAATGGGTGGCTTCTTGGACCCTGACTTTGGACTTGGCCGGAGACTTTGTACAGTACATCAGGAAACTTGGGAGGAGAATGCGAAAATAAACTTGGTAAAGAGCCCCCTGAGCTTAGGCCAGAGCTACCTAAACATTTCATCACTTAGGATAGAGGTCCGAGGTTTTCGTCTCCCCTAGCTACCTCAGGTGATAAGGAACAGCAGGGAAGCTATTCAACAAAATCAGATAGTGAAGAATTGAGGATCCCGGTGGTCGAAACGAAAACAGGAACCGAACTAAATTCGTGATATCGAACCATCATGATCTGACTCCGGGAGATGCTCTCGGAGAGTATGTTGATGACGGCCAGACAGTTATTCTGTACTATGTTGTGAGGAAAGTGGTGGTGCTACTTCTCTCACTTGAGAGTCAATTTGTTTAAATAGTTTGCATTGTAAAATCGGCCTCGCCTTGAGACATAACTTGAAGAATGATCATCTATTTAGCAGCCATTGAAAGTGATGGTTGCTCAGTCAGTATGTTGCTTGGGCTCTGAGTATCAAGGCGGGGTTGACAGAGCCGCCGCAAAAACGGGAAACAAGCGAGCGACACGTGGGGCTTTTGGACCCTGGGAACAAGGGGCAAACGCCTAGAATTTGTTCCTTTCTTCTTTGAATCGTTACTACGCTGTACCATAAGGTTCAGTCTTGTCAGGAAAAGGAAATTGGTCAAACGTCAATGCTTCCTCTTGCCATCTTGACATCCTCTCAAACATGATCAAGCACGTCAAACAAGCAATCAACTGGCTATTTGCTCTCCCCTGTTTACGCCACAGCCATCCACTCGTGCTGTGCTGTATCGGGAGTCCCCCCACTTGGCTCCACCCTCTGAACCCTGGACCTGTGATGCCAAGACCAGGGGTCCCGCCCATGGAACTCAACAAAATTCCCAACAGAACGGAAGACGAGAAAAAAATTCGAGCATTCCCAGAATCTACCAATTGACATGGTTTCTACTTCTGCTCCTTACCAGAATGGATCAGAACATCCGTTTTCTCCACCAAAAGGAAAACAGAGAAATGCTCCGGATAATTCAGTAGAGTTTCACGGCGAGAAAAAAGCTTGAATTCCAGTGACCCCTGAATGGCCTGGCCATTGCTTAGCATGTCAAGCGAACATCAGGTTAGCCGGTCGACTCCCGGTAATGCACTCTCTTGCTGTGCCGCATTTCAATATTCCCCAGGTTTGTGCACAAGACATGACATCTTGGCCTACGACAGACATGCAAATGAAGCTGTACAGAAACCTGACCAGACACAAATTTCCGACCCCAATTGAGATTCACAAGTACTCTGTACCTTGATCCCCAATGGGCGGATGGCCGTTCCGTACAACTAAGGTTATCTTAGCACGAGCTGACCTCTCACCTCGGTTGGTCCTCCAACGACGACATTTTCACATGTCGATAGTCATAACTCTTGAGCCATCTATGCGATAATTCGTTATTCGTATCAAGAGGCCGCCAACCATGATTGCAACGATCTCGATACTGTACTTGTAAGAGGCGATTTTATCTTGCCAGACCTCTCTATCACTGCTATCAAAAGCTCCACAAACAACCGGGGTCGGGCTTGACCAGATTTATCTCCCTTGCCCGCTGTCTGAGCTTTTCCTCCCGCCCTTTGTAACCAATCGACTCGTATCCAATTCACATCGTCAACAAAATCAGAGACAGCCACGATCGGGGACCTTGTCTCTTGGCCTGGGCCGCTAAGCGTGCCCCCCCTCGAACGTGGTCGACGTCGACGTTGTCCCCTCCCGGTTCCCCCCGTTCACCCAAAGGGGATTGATTCACATGTCGATGATCTCCAGCCCTAAGCCAGCTTGGAGCCACTTTGACCCGCATAAGCTTGCAGCCGATTCGAGAGGGGCGAACAATTCGAGTGTGTGAAAGGGCCTGATGAATCGTGAGGCTCGTCTAGGTCACACGCTTTATTTGAACACCGTCCGTCGCCAATGAAGGGCCAAGTGCGTGATAAGACATTGCCAGCACTCAAATGGATGACGGGTTCTGTGTATAAGTTACCTGAATCTAAGCCACCCTTCGTGTATCAGTCGGACATGTCCCGTTAGCGGAGGCAGATCCATTCTTCAGGCGGTGTGAAGATCTAGACTACTGTAAGAGGCTGAAAAGACAGCGGCAATGATAGGCAGGTATTAAGCACTGTAGCTAGCATCTTGCATATCCATCGATGGCAAAATCTCAAACCCTTTTTTGGAGGCGACAGCTTTTGTTGCCCAGAGTCATGCCACCGCGACTGTATCCAAGCCCACAGCTCCGCCGGCCGAAGTTGGGGAGCGGGGCCGGGTCTCGGCAGCTTACTGTATCTTTTACGGATAGATATCGGCGAGTAGAATCAACGACAGCAGAAAGAACAGAACATTGCAGGCTGTATTGGGAAACGGCAATTTATCCGATAGTCATCCTCCAGAAGCTTAATTCTAATAGTGACAATACTAATCGCGGGCTCAGCCAGCCCCCTCCGCAGAAAATACCAAGCCCTTCTGCAAGCCTCATCAACTTGCAGGTGAAAGACGAGATACCACAGGCTCACGAATTGTTCAGCTGCTGTACGACCGAGACATAAGACACACATCAGACGGCCACCCCGTCACTGTGTCGTCGGGAGCTGTTGCCACATTTCAGGGGTGGGTTAGAAGCACGACCCGTTTTCTAGCGTATTTTTCTGGGGTAGGGGTTTTTTTAGGTCGCGACTCAAGAGTCGAGGTCAAGATGCTTCCCTTGAAGCGGCGATTACATGTAGCAATTGTATCGTAGTGGAAGTTTGTGTGAATATGACAATTCAGATATGAATAGACATCACAGCTAATAATTTACGTTACTGTACGTAGAAACATATAGTTAGGTGTAATTAAAGTAATTCAGGGTAAACTTTCTCTGTGTCCGCATGTTACTTGTCCTCCCTCTGAGATTGTCGATCTTTTTGCCAAAGACAGGGAAAGCGGTAAACTGTATCGGACTGCGCAGCAAAAGGGAGTGAATGGACCTGTCAGTTTCATTTCCATTATCGTTCCACCTCGTATGTACTGTATTGCCCGCTTTCGCCGCATTTTCTGCTTTGTGTTGCCGCTGCGCTGAGAGGCCAAAGGTTTTGGGTTGCTTGTCCGTTGTCCCGCCCGCAGCAGCTAAAAGGTACAGTACAGTGAGTACAGTAGGTACCTGCCCTTTTCCCAGGCTCCACGCCCCAACAAAACGCTTGCCGAGCAAGCATCCACGCATTAAAGTAAAGGTACCTTTACCTTTACAGTTGAAAGGGACACACTTTAAAACTTCAGCCCCCCTTGGCCGTCTCAAACCTCTTTTTTCCTTTTCACCTCCCTTTCTCTTTTTCCTTCGACAGTTCTTCTTCGGCATCTTCGACTTCTTGACTCTTTTGTCTATTGTCGGCCGTGAACCCCGTCTCTTCTTCACAATGGCGTCCGTTTCGACTTCGGCTCTGCCCAAGCAGAACCCTGCGCTTAGACGCACCGTCACCTCAACTACTGTGACGGATTCTGAGTCTGCCGCCGTCTCTCCTTCAGACTCTCCCCGCCACTCGGCCTCTTCCACATCGCTCTCGTCCATGTCCGAGGTCGATATCGCCAAGCCCAAGTCCGAGTATGGTGTTATGCTCGACACCTACGGCAACCAGTTCGAGGTCCCCGACTTTACCATCAAGGACATCTACAATGCCATCCCTAAGCACTGCTTCAAGCGATCCGCTCTCAAGGGATACGCCTATATCCTCCGCGACATTGTCCTCCTGACCACCACTTTCAGCATCTGGTACAATTTCGTGACCCCCGAATACATCCCCTCTACCCCCGCCCGCGCTGGTCTGTGGGCCGTATACACCGTTCTTCAGGGTCTTTTCGGTACCGGTCTCTGGGTCATTGCCCATGAGTGTGGTCACGGTGCTTTCTCCGATTCTCGCATCATCAACGATATTACTGGCTGGGTTCTTCACTCTTCCCTCCTTGTCCCCTACTTCAGCTGGCAAATCTCCCACCGAAAGCACCACAAGGCCACCGGCAACATGGAGCGTGACATGGTCTTCGTTCCCCGAACCCGCGAGCAGCAGGCTACTCGTCTCGGAAAGATGGCTCATGAGCTCGCCCATCTTACTGAGGAGACCCCCGCTTTCACTCTTCTTATGCTCGTCCTCCAGCAGCTTGTCGGCTGGCCCAACTACCTCATCACCAACGTTACCGGACACAACTACCACGAGCGCCAGCGCGAGGGTCGTGGCAAGGGCAAGCATAACGGCCTCGGCGGTGGTGTCAACCACTTCGACCCCCGCAGCCCTCTGTACGAGAACAGCGACGCTAAGCTCATCGTCCTGAGCGATATTGGTATCGGTCTGATGGCCACTGCTCTGTACTTCCTCGTCCAGAAGTTCGGTTTCTACAACATGGCCATCTGGTACTTTGTTCCCTACCTCTGGGTTAACCACTGGCTCGGTAAGCTTTCTCCATCATGCAATTGCGATTTATACTGACATGTTTAGTTGCTATCACTTTCCTCCAGCACACCGACCCTACCCTTCCCCACTACACCAACGACGAGTGGAACTTCGTCCGTGGTGCCGCTGCTACCATTGATCGTGAGATGGGCTTCATCGGCCGCCACCTTCTCCACGGCATCATCGAGACCCATGTCCTCCACCACTATGTCAGCAGCATCCCCTTCTACAACGCGGACGAGGCCACCGAGGCCATCAAGCCCATCATGGGCAAGCACTACCGCGCCGATGTCCAGGATGGTCCTCGTGGCTTCATCCGTGCCATGTACCGAAGCGCCCGTATGTGCCAGTGGGTTGAGCCCAGTGCTGGTGCTGAGGGTGCTGGTAAGGGTGTTCTGTTCTTCCGCAACCGCAACAACGTGGGCACTCCCCCCGCTGTCATCAAGCCCGTTGCTTAAGTAGCATTATGGCGTCGGATTGGTTATGGAATCTAAAATTGTTTCTGTCAGCGTTGATTGTTCCAAGTTGGTTTCTGGTTTAGAGAGCTGGACATGCTCGTTCATGAGAATTCTCGCTATGGCATTGGCTGAGATGAGGTGGAGGATGAAAATAATCTGGCATACGTTCAAAGATTGATGAGCAATGTGATAGAGAAAGAAAGATAGATAGACGAAGCTCAATGAAAAAGAACAAACCATATTGATTTCTTGGATAAGCCTTGTTTTGAATTGATTTGATTCGAGACGATTGTGTTTGGTCGACGTTGACTTTGACCACGGGACCATCGGATCTGGCAAGTAACCTGATATGATCAGAATGCGGGGAAACGTCAACACACGTGCCCATTGACTAGACTTGGTGTCGGCATTTGCTGAGATTTTCGTAATTCTGTATTTAATTGATCGCAATTATTGAATTGGCTCTAGGTTTGGAGGTTTGTCAGGGTGTGTAGATAATTCTCCGAGTGGTGGTGGCTTGTGAGGTGTCACTTATGGCGTCTCGAGTTCACATGCAGCTGCAGTGGCACTTGCCAGATGAGGGTGATTATGTATTCGAGATTCCTTCTATTGGGAAGAACATCTTGTGTTTTGCAAAGACTCTCCCAGAATGAAATTAATCTTTCTCGAGCATTTCTCTAATACCACCAGAAGTTCACCGATGTGAAAGCAACAATACAAACAGCGAGCTATTCTCACCGGATCCACCCAAGTTGGCGACGAAGTTGTGAAAGAATCAGATTGCTACACAGCCCTCGTTTTTCCGCCATTGTCAATATTTCATCACCAGACAGGTCCAGCTCTACACTCTTGAATGTAGACGAGACCCAATGTCCCTCCTCGCGATTCTTCACAGCTTTCTTCACGCTGGAGGCCAGAACTTGGCACAACAGAGTGAACAGAGCCAGGGACAGGCTCTATAAATCTTAAATCGAGCGCTGACTAACATCCAAACATCCGGTGTGGTGTATCGGTTATCATTCCGCGTTTTCAATAGTTCTGCAATTAATTGCGCCGCGGCGAGCGGGGTTCGACTCCCCGCACCGGAGATCCCTTTTGCTCTTTTCGTGGATATTATTATCTTTTTTTTCCTGATTTAATAGCTCAATTCTTCGGATTTGTGGTGTTGACGCCGTCCTGTGAGGTCTAACATGGAGATACTGGCCGTATGTTCCTTCCTTCAAAATGAATCTCAAATATGGGGCCCAATTAAACGCAGCGCGTTTGATTGGTCAGATCTCGATCCCCACGGGACCAGCCGCGTTGGAGATCTGGTAGGGCTGTCATGGGGAGGCAGGAGACAAGAAAACTTGGGATGTCTATCGTGAGTGAACGACAGCAGAAGACCTAGGTAAACTTAGGATAAATCTGAGGAGGCTTAAGATAGATTTATAAAACTTAGGATAGGCTTAGCTAAATAGGATAGGGACCACCTTTTGAAGGGGTGTTGTGTGATTTGCTTCTTTGCATTGGGTGTTTGTATCTGGCACTTTGACTCTTGGTACATTGCGTGATTTCCTATGCTTGTTGAATTCAATTTTGCACGAAGATGCCTGGGTCTAACATCACGTTCTCTATGGCTCTCTGTTCTGAATCAAAATTATATCGTGACGAAAGCTACCACATCGTATGAAGCAGACAACCAACCCTTACCCACGCAACCAAAGTATCACAGTTTGACTCTGCGATACAAAGACTCAAAAGAAGCTACCATGTAACCCCAGTTATGCACTGGGGAAGAAAAAGTGCTGGCTGTTGAAGACAACACAAATGGGCAACGTGTTAAAACCCGGCCTATAGACTCAAACATCCAGCGAGGGTATCTTATGCGATTTGCGGGCAATGGATGCAGGACAAAGGAAGACCGACAAGCAAAAAACAACCAAAAACGGGGTCTTTGTGTGAAGATCAATGATAATGCCAGCAATAGTCAAAAAAAGCATTGTGAGTGGACATGTATTTGTCACATGGCATCTTCGGACTGTGTGAGAGATAGGCGAAACGAAAGCCCCATGAGATAGCGGCATGCTTTCTAGCATTTGAGCCAGGTCAAGCCAGAATGTTAGAGGTTTAGTCTCCTCCAGCGTCCTCCTGATTGCCAAAGGTGTGATGCTCGTCCTGAGGAGCGTTGCGGGCGGAATCGCCACCCTTGTCGGCGAGCTGAAGCTCCAGATACTCCTCGACATCTGATGTGCGTTCCTCGATTGACGTAGCGCGTTGCACAAGATTGTCGATATCCTTCCGGTATTCGGTCATGGCTGGCAAAAGCAGTTCCTGGATAGTTGCTCCCTCCCTCTGGGAGGCTTCCAGCTGCACTCGACTTGTTTCTACAATGCTGTTGAGAATCTGCTTCATGTCTCTAAGGTATCGGGCCGCTAGATTCACCTGGTCTCCTGCGGCGTTGGTATTGTGCTTTGCTAGAGTATCCACGCACTGAGTGAGAGAATTGCTTAGCGGTTGAATCAGATCTTGAACTGCCTGCAAAATGATACCCGTGACATTCTTTGTTACTTGGTCTGCGATCCGATTGCAGGCCTCTTTCTGGTCAGAATGGTATTGTATTCTGAATCGACGGAACCATGATGGCTCATCAGGGTCTTCAAGAGGGAGTTGTCGAAGGCTAGAAGGCTGTTGAGTGGAGACATCCCCAGGGCTTTTGAGAGTCTCGCGGGGGGTTAGACGAAGAGGAAGCGGTTCTCCAATTTGCGGCTGTTCCTTTCCATAAGAGCTCAAGGAGAACATAAAAGAGTCAGAGGAGCCCCGGGGAGCCATCGTGTGAGTGTTTCCTCTGCACTCATTTGACTGCGGCAGATTTGGGGCTGAAGCGGCAGACTCCCCAGAACGGTGGTCTACCAGCCCAGACTTGGCTCTCACATGGTCGCTTTGAGTTGAGTGCTCGCGATACAGGATACGATCTCTAGGATCTCCTGAAAAAAGTTGATCATTTGCCCTCTTCTCGAGAGAAAGAGCAGGGGCAATTGAGCGCAAACTTGGTTCTTGACTTCTTCGGAAGCCGTTTGGATCATAAGACTCCTGCGTGAACGAAACGACTGTCGGATTAGGCGGTAAAGAGGCCTGGTCACCAGTAAACACCGGGCGGTTGAGTACATGTCGATTTTGATTCAGGCCACGCCCATAAACCCTAAGGTCCTGGAGCTTAGCTTTCCACTCGAGAGGACGAGCCCGGGCCTGGTTGTCGACTGTGGGTGCCGTTGAGGGACCGGAAGGCTCAACTATCAGTAGATTAGATGCTATTTCTTACTCCGAATCCCATGAACTCACGTAGATGGCCGTTTTCAGCCGACAATGGAGTTTCGGGGGAGTCTGTCTTTTGCACTTTTGTGCGGAGGAGATTCACAGAAGCATTAGAAGTTCCACGCTTTCGGGATAGGTCTCGAGCTGGCTCAGGAACGTTCGCCGCCCTGAACCTGCTTCGGGTAATTGGCTTGGGCTAGATTTGTCAGAAGAATCTCGAGGCTATCTTCCAGGTAGCTCACCTTATCTTCGTCTTGATCATCTCCGTCATCGTTGTCTGTATAAGTACCGTCGCCGTGAATGTTGTCATAATCGCGCTCTTCTTCACAGATGTCCATAGCCTCAATCGACTGCGGAGACTTGGGTTCCTGAGACTTCGCATGTGATCTGAGGCTCTCCTTCGAGGAGAGTGTATTTCCGGCGTTGGTCCCTGGAGGCTTTGCTGTCTTCTTGGACACAGGGCTCGCCCAAGACTGCGGATCGAAGTTCTTGTATTTGTGTCGAAGCCATTCTCTGGGCTTTGAGAGTTTTTCTTCATCATAGGTGACCCGTAAGATTATCCATACGGCGAAGGTAATGTTGCCGGCTTTCCAGAGTCGATGGGCACTTGGTTGAGCCTGGTTCGTATTTGTGACTTTCGTGTATCCTTTGAGGATGCGATCGACGAACTCGTGCTTGGTTTCGTTATCCCATTGAGCCGAATGCTGATCCCAAGCCAGCTTGAGCTCTTTGAGAAGCTCTTTGTCTTCTGGTGTTGAGGGCAAGCGAACATCGTCGAGCGACGGGAACTCAGTAGATTGAGTAGTTGCCATAGTGGGTGGGTAGGCCAAATCTAGGTAAAGCACCTGTTGAGCAAGGGAGCGAGGGTAATATCAGTCGCCTTGAGAGTGGTTACAAGATTGCCAAAAGAGAGTAATGGAGAAATGGTGGACGGGAGGATGAGGAGGTTGCCAGGTTGTTGGTAGTTTGCTTGCTCAGGTGCCTTATTCACTGGTGTCGTGGTGGTAGGCCGTGATTCACCTGGCACTGTCATTGACACCGGTAGTGATATTGACAGTGATTGACGGTTCCAAATCTTATAAGAAAGAAAGATTGGTGCCCCAGGTAAACAAGCCCAGGAGTGCTTGAATAAGAGGACGGAATTAAATTTGCCAACATTTCTGTTCATGTATAAACACTAGAATCCGAGCATTCACCCCCTAACACGAAGTCTTGAACCAAACAAACAAGCACTTTAAGGCGCCTGAGGGCCTGAACTCGCCAAAGCAGCCGGAGAGTACACCTAAACAGCTAACCAGGTTATTGCCAAGCCGATTGCGCAACTGAGATTGTCCGTGCAACCTACACCGAGCAAAGCGCCATAGAAAAGCTCTTGACCAGCGTCTTTGGCGAAGGAAACGCAGCTGTCAAGGTAAGAAGCTTGTTACAAATGTAACGGAGGTGCGTGAGATACTGATTTATACATAGGGAATACTGCAAGCACCATTGTACCCTCCCAAGACATCTTACCAAGGTCGACAAAATGTCGTCGGCATTATACACGGCTGCTTGACACTGCCAATTGCTTTTGTACCAGCAAATACCTGAGAATTAATGCCTGAGGTAAATAACTTAATATATATTTTTGCAATTCTTGCCTCTGCCTTCCTTTATGTTCCCTCAACACCCGCGTTCTCACACCATCCTCCCAATACCCCCTTCAAGACCCCCCAACCTTACCCGGACCTTTTGGACAAGGAAGTACTCGCTGACTCCGTCAGTGCAGCGCGAGTGCGGCCCAGAAAATCTAAGGGGGAACGGAAATCATGAAGAGATGTCGCAGGACATCGAGCTGGTCGCCGACCCCTCGATCGATGCCTCTTCTACAAGGTCTTGGATGACCTTGGAGAACCTTTCCTCCACGTCTCCAGTGCTCATCGCGCTTCTCAACAATCAGGAATATGTTCGTTTAAATTATTATCCTCTTGCCCCGACGCCACTGACAGATGAAGCTCTCCAACCAGGTCTCTAAACTCACGGAGATGGTCGCTGATCTCAAGGTCGGACCTCGAAGCAGACGATCTTCTGCAAGCAGCCGTAAGAGCGGCGATTCAGATGTCACCAGTCTCATCGAGAATGAGGCCGCCGATTTTTTCATTGAGGATGAGGACATCCTCACCATCTTCGGAGCTTTCGTCGCCGAAACAGGTCATCCGCTGAACGTCCGCAAAGGCAAAAAAACCCTCGAGTACGGACGCAAGTTCCGTGACACAGCTGTCGACAAGATCAAGGCGTCCTGGGACCCTGATACTCTTGGTAAGTTATTAAAATTTACCTTAACGTTCCTCTTCCTGCTGCTGACATTCATCTAGTTGAAGTTATCGCTCGCCTCGTGTCGCTCTAAGATCATGATGTCATCCGTCTTTACACCGGCCTAAGTGCCCAGCACCGTGAGAGAAAGGCCGAGGGCAAGGGAAAGAAGTCCGCGGTCCAAACCCGCACCGAGTCTTTTCAGGCGGCCATCGACGGTGAGGAGTGGTGTCCTCACCGTCGAGGAGAGAAGAGAAAGGCCCCAAAGACTCCTGCGCGTCGCCGCTAGCGCATTGACTCGTCTGTCAATACCTTCCATAAGAACGACCATGGGGGGAGACTTTACATCAGACCTATGGTATGTAACCTAAGCCAGTTCTAAAATTTATAAATATATCCTAAATTTACCTAAGACTTGTTTCATTTTAGGATAGAAGTCCTAAGCTTTCCCTATATCTTGTCTCCTGCCTCCCATGGCACAAGTGCAGAGGTCTCTTCTCGCACGAAGCGTTGAGCCTTCACAGGCCTAGATCACGAAAATGAGCACCATGTCCGCCAGTTACCCGCAAACTACCCAGAGCTAAACTATATTATATATATATATATATAATTGCCTTCTGCATCCGCATGGCAGCATGAGAAAGTTGGCGCTGTTAGGGCAGCGACCTATGGCGCCCTGAGACTCTGTCATCCAGCATTCGCCTGATTTCGTGCATCTACCTGCTGAGCCCACTTGATTCCACTCATTCAGGAGAGAGTTTTTCCTCAACAGAAGGAGCCATTCCAGAAACTCGAACATTGAGTGAAAGAGAAGCTGAAGAGTCGCACCACCGATGAAATGGCCACGAAGATAAAAGGTCTTATCCTCCAAGCAATCGAAGAAGTAACCGCACCGATGAGCAACAGTCTCATCAAGTGCGTTGAGACAATGGCAGAGCACCATAAAGCTTCTGCCCATATAACTGAGAAGATCGATGCTGTCAAGGCAGAAAATGCAGATATCCAGCGAATGACCGCAGTTACTTGGTAGCATTGAGGTGTCAGGCCAACAACAGGTAGAGGCATTCCAATCTGAGGCAGTAGCGATTAACCAGCTGTTCCCGACAATTCCAGATCATCATGACGATATCAGCAGGCTGAAGCAGCACGCCACCGATGTTGAAGATTACCTTGCTCTTCAAGCTGCTCATCAGGTCGGTGGGCTGTTGATATGCCGAACAGCAGTGAGAGCTAAGAGTATATTGCCCGCATGTGTTTATTGGTGTTCTTTACCTTTGTGCCCTGCGGCCTGAAGCCTATTTTAACCTCTCGTCGCAAGCGCACACGCGAATTTATGAATAAAAGTGAAATGGGCAAGGAGACTACAAGAACAAGAATAGAAGAAGAAATGCACTTAGTCAATACCCCTAACGGTATACTAAGCTTAACTACGTCCTCAAATCACTTCAGGGTTTCCTAAATTTATAAATATATCCTCGTTTTACCCAAGCTTCCTTCTGTAATGTAGGATAGAAGCCATACTGGTTCCGAACCCCTTGTGAGTGTTTGCAGTGGGGGCTTTGACGCAGGGCCGACTCCTGGGCTTGCCACATCGGTGGCTAATCTGCCCTCACCTCAGGAACCGGAAAACATTGGACCTTGATATACAGCGACAAAATGAATGTAGTAAAGGTTATCCTAAGCTTAGCCCAATTTACCTGAGTCTTTTTGTCATTTAGGATCAAGGTCCCGAGTTTTCTTTGTCTGCATACTTGCTAGTCAGTATGGAAATCATCCGTTTCAGGATACACGACATCTAGCTTCCATCCAAATTTGTCCCTTAGTTTTCTCACTACAGTTGCCCTAGTTTGTACAGGATTTCGATGGGCTCGATTGACCTTAGGAAACTCAGCTTCGGAATCCTAGTCCTTTGCGCTTGTGTCCCAGACCCAAGTGTCAAGTACTCCGTAGACCAAATTTATTCCCTCCTCGCATGGGGCCGTCACTCGCGCCCTTGCATCCTTGCATTAACACAACCATTCCACTTCAACAATATTATCCCATGTGGAGTCTATCAGCCATTCGCCCGTCGAGTACTACCATTCTTCCATCAAGTACGATAATTCAAAATGTTTTTAAACACATTCTGGCATCTTTTTCGAGGCGGGAATCTACCCCAACGACCACCTCGACAACAATTGACCTGGATGTAGCCATTAGACTTATTGGGGGCTTTATTAGTGAGTCAGCAAAAGCCGATGACCTCGGAGGATTTGGCCTCCTGTTCGATCTTTTCCAGACATAGTTTCTTGGAACCCATAAAGTCGGAGCGCGCAGCGTCCCTCCTCTAACCCAATAGACTGATCAGTATTTGCTACTACCGGACAAAACCAGAACGTATATGAACTCACCTGGGCTTTGGTAGATTCCGAATGTCTAGATCAACTTTATGGTGTTGTTGAAGGTCGAACACTTGCTTGCTTTGCCTATTGGGGGGCAGGTCTGACACCAGCTCCAGAGCAGCACTTCGTGTAGGAGGGCAAACTTGTTGCCTCCATTCCAGCTGAGCTGAACGTAACCTTTTGCCTTGTTGGGAGCTTTCAGCGAGAGTCGACGGAAGCCTTTAGCCCTAGAGGACTCAACCTCCTTGCCGATTTTCGAAATGCACAGTTCAGGGGAACCTTGAAACGCGACGCGAGCCCACGTTTCTAACCCAACCGCGTTAGTATTTGCTACTACTACCGACGCCAACACGGATCCGACTTACAAGTTGTTGAACCAGCGGGGACCGTCTAGGTCGATCTCTTGATGTTTTTGGAGGTCGAAGATTTGAACGAGTTGGGGGTCGAGGACCACTGGTTAATATTAGCCTCTGCCCAAACTACTAACCCACCCTGACTTACTTCTTTGAGCTTTGTTGAAAAAACGGCGCGTAGAAAGTAGTTATCGTGCCGGGGGACGAGTCGAGCAGTTACCACTTAGCCTGTTCGTGTCGAAGAGAATTTGAGAAGAGCACTTTAGACCTCAGGAGACAGGTAACACGTTGCGCCTCCCCGATCCAACCATATCATTCGCACTGCCCAATAGCCAATCTTCCTGGCGACTGCGTATTGTTCCCTACGGGCCACCGAGGATCTCGAGTCTCCTACGTGGGGTTATTTTCTTTTAAGGTCGACTAAATCAGTCTACCTCGGAGACTCATTCACCAGCTTCTCCAGACAGAGCTTCGGAAAGGCTTGACATAGTTATAACATGCGTATGTTCCTAAGGCAACCATGTTAGTATTGATTACCACCAGCACTAAACGACTATACTTACTTGAAATTATACCTGAGGGCTGAGCCAGGCCAGACTTTGATTTCTTTTTAGGTCGTGCCACTGGGACATGTTAGCTACCCCTCGGCGCCAACTGCATCCATATCTCCTCACTTTTGATCTTGACGTTGATGATCGGGAGAGCAGAGGTAGCTGATGTTGTCACTTGTATATACTGGAAATCTTTTCGACTGCGGAGGCAGACATGGCCGAATCTCCTTGACAGAAGTTGAATTTTGTAGGATGTGTCAGGATGAACTTTTCAGGCAAAGCCGCAATCGAAGAGTAAGTTGACGACAGTCAGAATGGCACCTTCCGGGCCTGCAGGCTACCTCTTTGACATGAGGGCAACAAAAACTACAAAGGAAGCTACTCTTCGCATTTGCTCGGCCATTGGGTCAGCCATTGGCTCGTCAGAGCCCCACATGGTCTTTCCTAAAAACGAAGCTATTCACAACCTTGACATCTTGATGTCGAACTTCTTTGGCACGAGGCAATCGACGCCCAATAGCATGTTTGGTTTTAGATTCTGGACAAGCATCACCTCTCGTTCAAACATGGCCACGGCTCGTTCTACGTTTCGTAAGTTGCCAACCAAGTTTATTTGCATTATCACGTATTTATCTGCGGTATGTATGTCCTGTCCTATTCCTCTGATCGTCGTTACCGTTGGGCTGTCTTGAGCTTCCATGACTTGTCCAAGTATTTCTTACAGCTCCTTCACCCTGTCGCCCCCGGTTGCACCATATGACTTCATGAGATTAAAATCTTATGATTGGCTAGATCTTGAATCCACGGGCTGTCCCGTGGCAGATCTCGATGATGGGAATAACAAGACTCTGAAACCTTCTTTCGCCCGAGGAACCTGACTGCCTAGCATTTGAACGTCAAAATTCCCTACCCCAAATGACACCTAGACCTGGTAGTCCAAGACTTCACTAAACTCATCCTAAAATACCCTAACATTGTCTTAAGTTATTTGGTACTCATGGCTATGGTCATAAATTTTATGCCCTTCTCCCACCTGGTTTCTCATTTCCGTGATGTCACCCTTTTTTGCACTAGGTTCACTTTGTCAAGGAATGTGACTCAGGGCCACCAACAGCAAGACAAATGCGATTGGCTTGCGAGGAAACTTAATCACGATTTTGTTAAAATTGGTGAAGCGTTTATTTCCGGGGGACAGGATCACGGAGGGACATGGTTAATTCCATGGGTTTGGATATATCGTCTTGATCGACATATCAGTTTTGCAGCCAGGTACGGCAGGAGTAGTGCAAATCACCCAGAACGCAAAGAGTACAAATATAGAATTATAAATCATATCAGAGAATTTACTGCACTACTAGAACTATGAAGTCTTCAGAAGTCTTTTGAGGACAATTAGCTATGAATGTGAAGACTCTGCTATTTATGTGACGGTCCAACTATAGACGAGATTATTGACGCTCTTAAGGTAAGACAAAAGTAAAGATAAATTCTAACATGCCTCCTTCACGAGCCTTGTGCTACAAAATCTTGTCGTGCGTCATTGAATTCCAATCTCCCAATCTCCCAGTCTCCCAACGGTCACAAACGGGGCACATGATATAATCACGGCGACGCAACATCCGAGAGAACGGATCTCAACATATTGAACTTGAGGAATAACAGGAATTGAATATGAATTTGGATATTCGTGGCCAGCCATCTTATTGGGCGTTGCTCGCTTGAATGAGGTTACCGCTTGCGGGAACTTCCGCCGGACCTGGAGGCCGGATATCCATCAAGGAGGGCACGAAACGGACGTGGATCTACATTCTCGAGATGTTATTTAGTTATCATTGGGCTGTATAATTCGAACTTTGAACATGATCTGATAATGTCGATCCCAGTCTCGAGTCTCGAACATGACGTTGGAAGCGGTTATTGTGATGCTGGAGGCTCTGCAAGCTAGTCCTAGGACGGTGTTGGTGTCTTGGAAAAAAACGACCTGTCAAAACCGAATCTGGACTCAGATCCTAGCAATCCCCTGTTATTGTGCCTGATCGTCATAACAAACAGTTCTTATGTCAATGTGGGTGGGGTGGTATGTAAGGCTCGACAATCACCGTTGAGAGTGTCTTGTCACATCAGCTGCAAGGCACGGATCTACCAAGCTTATTCCCCTAAACGGTCACTTGTCAGTCGCTTAATTTGACCGATTTCAGCTTAATGCTGCCCAATAGGGTGTCGTGAAAGGAGATGAGATACTTTTCACTGGTATTGAATGCGAAAAACCCCTGACATGAGGCTGCGCCAAGACAAGCCACCGGAAACAAGAACCGGAAAAAGTGTCAAAGAGTAGTGACATCAGATACGTGAGCGGGCCAAGATCCAAGTGGGTGACATCGGTGAAGTCAACATGAAAGCGTGGGATATCAAAAGGATACCTTTGCTTATATTAATGTTTGCCTGGATCCAAAAACCTAATGAATGTTGGATTTACAAAGAAGCCAACAAAAAATCAAAACCAAAGAAGAGGTGGAACATATGTGAGGACTCTTTGCCACAAATATGATCTGATTTTGAGGTATGCCCTGGTTCTCCTAGCCTTTAAAAGACATCTGCTCCGAGGAGTAAATATGAACCTGTGTTTGTTGTAACACAGGCTAGGTCTGGACCAAGAATGCAGACCCCATGCCCGTACACAGTAGGAGCCAGCCGTTGATGTCGTTCCAAACTTAGTAACAAGGGAGTATCACATCTCATATTCTGATGCTGATCTTCACTACATTTGATTAGGCCAAGAGCGGCCATCTGGAGATAGCCTCAAAGATCAACTCACAAGATCCGATAAAGATCACCAATCAAGTGCTTTCAGAATGATACATAAGGATTGCCAAGCCCTGGGTGAAGGTCCTTCCATTGTCGGACACACCTGGAGTCGTGGTTGCCTGAAGTATTAGTAGGTAGGGTAGCACAGCACTTTCCGATTCCAGAGAAGCTTCAATACCCACAATCACTTAGGATTGTTATAACAAAGGACCTAATTTATCTCGCTAAGAGTTATAGTTATAATACATAATCTTCTTTTGAACTGAAGCGGCCCGCAATGATAACTCCACAGCCGCCCTGGTCAGTGTTAGCCTACCCGTTTGTGCTGCCGAAAACGGCATCTCTGCTGAGCAACTAAACAAAGTCTGGGGAATTGAGGCTTGGCTAGCAGACCTCCATCTTGTTCCCGGCACCGAGACATTACCGCGCCCCAACGATCGACAACAAACGCCAAGTCTCCAGAGATCTTCAGCTGTTCAGCCCCGGATCATCATGTCGTCAAAGCTCATCCGGAGCGTTCATCGCAAGCTTAAGTTGCCAACCGGGCACTAGTTCCTGCTGAACCCGCTATGAACGTTAGCGGGAGGGCTTCAAGGTTTGCCCCGTGACCGGAAGCATGACGGATCCGCAAGCTAATGGAGACAGGATTTGAAGTTATACCCGGAATTCTAATGGACGAATATGGTGGCGCGATGGAGTTCATCTCGGCAACCTCTTCAAGCCTGGTAGGTTAGCCAGTCCTGAATTGGTCTTGTCCGCTGATACTACTGACCGTGACAGGTATGCTCGAAACAGCCAGCCTTAGGTCCCTTGGTGGAGGAGTCCCTGAACCCTTGATATGACGACATAACAACACGGTGAAAAGCCAGCCGTTGACGGAGATGCCTAGGTGTCACTTATGGTGGTCGCTGCACCTGGCTCCGGTCCAGTTGCTATATAGATGAAGGATCATCTCGTTGGCATTCTATGATCATAGGCGTTGATCAATACCAAGTTCAACAATACCAAACATCAATCATGGCTCCCAAAGTTAACTGGCGAGCCGTGGTGGCTTCATTCTTACTTCTCTCACCTACTCCATCCTATACTCTCCCATGCGACAATGATCCCAACCAGCAAACCGGCATGCTCTATGCTGGGGGCTGTCCTCTTCCTGGCGTATGTACGTGGGGAAGCTGTACAAGCGTCACGATCGGACTCGACCCTACACAATGCGGGAAGCGTGGTAATTCATGCAAAGTTGGGGAGCTCTGCGTTGCTGGCGGATGCTATCCTCTTGATGGATCAAATACGAACAGTTGTACCTCCACATCAGGCTCCAATAGCTCCGGGCCATGTCGGCCGGGCCAATGGTGTGATGATGGAAAATGCTCACCAATCCAGGTGACGGCAAACTCCCGTCGCTGTGGCAGTACCAACGCGCAATGTGGGCCTGGTTCGCTTTGTGTCAACGACCGATGCCAGAGGCTGGCCGTTGGCTCAGACCCCAATTCTTGCGGTACTTCAAATACGACCTGTGCCTCAGGTAACTGGTGCCTTGACGGATCATGTGTGCCCTTCCAACTTGGTACCAACGTCCAGTCCTGTAAGAGCAGCAGCGAGTGCTCCCTTGGCGCATCATGCCAGGACGGTTACTGTCGCCAGGTCTTCATCTCGACCGACACTTATAACTGCGGCCTGGGAGCCAACCCAAAGAACTGTACTGAAGGTCAACTCTGTGTCTCTGGACAATGCCTTTCGCTCAACATCACCTCCGGACCTTCTACCAATTGTGGCTCTAACGGGAAGTGTCAACCAGGATCTTACTGCTCGGACAACGAGTGTGTACCTATCAAGATCTCAACTGACTTGTCGCAATGCGGAAGCAGCTCAAAGTCCTGTGGAAGCAACCAAGTGTGCGTCTCGGGCCAGTGTGTCAGCAACCTGGTCCACCAATCCAACGTTCCTAGAGTCGCGTGCGGTGCTGGGTCTGGAGGTCCTGGAGCACGTATTCCGGGTGCAGATGAGGATGGAGGCACTTCCTCTGAGGGAAGCGGCAGCTCTGGCGACAGTGATTCGAATGGCAATGGCTCAGGAGATAATGCCGATGGCCAAGAAGGAGCATCTTCTGATGGAAATGGATCATCCGGCCAAGACGATAATACATCTGGCAATGGAGATGCACAGTCGTCAGATGATTCCGATGGTGGAGACGCCTCTAGCGACGGCGCCTCATCGGAAGGAAATGGTGCAACCTCAGCTCGGCCAGAGGGAACCTCAGGTGATGCTGGACGAGGGGGAGGTGACTCAACTTCTGGAGGTGAAGACGACACAGGCGATTCTTCCGGAAGTGCTTTTCCGTCTGAATCAGATTCTGGCTCAGGAAACGGAGATGGACAAGCAGACCAAGATGGATCTGATCAAAATGGCACTGATGGAGCATCATCGGACCAGAATGGAGGAGATACTGGCTCCGGGTCACCAGCTTCAACTTGTGACCCAGCCTGCACTGGCAACACCGTCTGTATCAACAACCAATGCGCTTCGGTTCAGGACCCGTCATCTTGTGGTACCACCTCCAGCCGCCTCCTACGTCTTCTGCGGAGACAAGCGACATCAACCTGTCAGCCAGGCTATGCCTGCATTAATAACGAGTGTGTACCTGCTGATGGACCTGTCAACTGCGGCGCATCAGGCGTCAATTGCCCAATCAACTACGCTTGTATACAAGATTCCTGTGTGGCTCTCGGTGACCCAACGTCTTGCGGCGGCGAGACTTGCAGCAGCGATGAAGTCTGCATTGGCAACACCTGCACACCAAGTCCTGATCTAGCTAGCTGCAATGGAGTCGCTTGCCCTACTGGTGAGACTTGCCAAAATGGAGCTTGCGTTCCCATCGAAAGCACTGGCTCTGGTTCAAACGGGGGAGCAGGAAACCAGGGGAGCGGTGGTGGATCTTCCTCTTCAAGTGGTGGTAACGGGAACGGTGACAACACAGGCGGGGACGGGCAGGGCAGCGGAGGTTCCTCTGATGGGGACTCTTCTGGCGACGGCTCCTCTGGCGACGACTCCTCTGGCAGTGGGTCACAGACTGGCAGTACACAAGGACAAGGCTCTGGCGGTGAGGATTCAGGAGATTCTGGCGCTGGTAGCGGTTCTGAATCTGGAGATGGCCCCGGCTCCGGGTCAGGCTCCAGCAGTGGCTCTTCTGGCGGCTCAAATGGCAGTGGAAGCTCAGGATCTGGAGCGAGTCCAGGAAACGGAAATGGCTCGGGCGACGGATCCAATTCAGGGTCAGATTCGCCCTCAGGTAGTGGTTCAGGATCTGGATCTCAGGGAGGTGATGAATCAGGATCGAATGGTGGAGACGGCGACGGTAGTGGCTCTGGCTCATCATCAAACAATCTTCCAAACGGCAGTGGCTCAGGTTCGACAACAACACGTCAGCCAGCACTTACGGCCAGACCACAAGGCAACGTGCCTGGTGGTAGTGATCCTGATACCGACAATACCTCTGATGTTGCTAATACAGGGTCAAATGGCAGACAGACCTCGAGTACACAAGCCGGAACCAGTCCAAGCCAGACTGGCAGTCAAGGAAATGGATTTGGAGGTAACAACGGGTCAAGCAGTCGGTCGCAATCTGCCTCCTCCCCGAATCAGACTGGGGGTACAGAGGGAGGTGGTACAGGCGGCGACGGCGATCCTGCTTCGAGCGAACCCGTGTCCAATGGTGGCTCAGAAGCAACATCAGGAGCTTCTGTATCCGGAGGCTCTTCGACTTCAGGAGCAATTGGATCGGGAGCTACAGGCTCAACAGGCCTGACGTCGCCAACTTCTGTCCTATCTGATGGAGCGCCAATCGTCAACCCCGGTCCAGAGTCAACGGAATCGTCCGTAAGATTGGTGACATCGACTTCCAGGCAGGTTGGAAGCCCTGAAGGAAACCCCACGGGTGATGGAGATGGCGACCCATCACCAACAGATAGCAGTGGTGGTGGTAACACAGGCACTCAAGGGTCACAAGGATCAGGTAGCCTCTCAACGAACAACGGTGGCCCATCAGGTACAGGCAGTAATCGAGGCACCACTGGGACCTCAACTCAGGGCTCAGGCACCTCGAATACTGTTGAAGATCAGTCTAGCTCTCGAAGTTCAGCTGGATCTGGTACAGGTGATGGACAACCTTCAAACACTGGCGGTAGCTCCAATGCTGGAGGTCAGACAAGTGCAAGTGGCACCCAACCTTCAGCGACCAATTCACAAGGAACCAACCCAAGCCAAGAGTCTGGAACGACTAGCTCTTCCAATGGACAACCAACTGGTGGACAATCTCCATCTGTCACAACCACAGGCCAAGGCTCGTCGCCCACTGATGGATCTCCCTGCTCGGATGACAGTGACTGTGCCGTCGATACTGAGCTCTGTATATCCGGAGGACTCAATATCTGTGCTTGTGTGAATGCAGTATGTGTCCCGAGCACTGACCCGGATGATACTTCCACTACAGGAGGTGCAAGTTCGACTGCAGCTTCTGGAACCCAGGGCACCAACCCCTCAGCACCGACAGAGAGTGGCGGAAGTACACCGTGTACTGATGACGATGACTGCTTGGCTGACGTCTCGTTATGCTTGAGTGGTGCTCTCAATCTTTGTACTTGCGTCAACGCAGTCTGTGTTAGAGACACGACAACCAGTGGTGGTTCGCAAGTCTCAAGCACGGCTTCTAGCAATAATCCAGGGTCTGGCGGCGGCGCATCAGGAACTACAACAACTAATGAGTCGGCTAGACAGACAGGATCGGCATGTTTTACCAGCGACGACTGTGTGGCCGACGTAGCATTATGTCTGGTCGGTGGGCTCAACTTGTGTGTCTGTGTAGACGCTGTATGTCAACTTGGCCCAGACTCGAATAATGGTGGAGGCGGCGATGATGACCCAACCCCCACAACCGGAGCATTAGCAGCGCAAACATCAGTACCATGCGCAAATGCTGAAGATTGTACAGCTGCTCTCGGGTTGTCTGTCTTGGGAATCTACGTCTGTGTGGGCCTCATTTGCCAGCTTCAGCCAACAGCTAATCCTACGACTGGAGCTACTACAGCCTCGCAAACAGGTTCCATCGCGGTCCCCACTATCACTGAGCCTATCGATTGCTCCACAGATCAAGACTGCGTGGCGGCGTTGGGAGCTAGCGCGTTAGGAATTTTCGCGTGCATAGATCTCTTATGTGAGCAGACGGCGACAGCTTCTGCAGCTGGTGCCTCAGCGACTCAGCCTGCCGCTTCTGTGCAAGGAACTGACGTGGAGTGCTCGACGGACCAAGACTGTGTGGCTGCCATTGGAGCTGGGGCTCTTGGTATCTTTGCATGTGTCAATCTTCTTTGCCAGCAGACAGCAACAGCCAGCGTTGCGACGACAGCAACTAACACTGGGGTTTCTGCTTCGGGATCTACAACCGATGTTGAGTGCGACACAGATCAAGACTGTGTCGCCGCTCTCGGCGCCCAGGCGCTGGGGTTATTTATCTGCGTCAACGCTCTCTGCCAAGAGACTACCTCGACTACAGACGCTG
The DNA here is from genome assembly GCA_013396255.1 of Fusarium sp. NRRL 25303. Lineage (NCBI taxonomy): Eukaryota > Fungi > Ascomycota > Sordariomycetes > Hypocreales > Nectriaceae > Fusarium > Fusarium sp. NRRL 25303. The sequence goes on from JAAOAY010000159.1 coordinate 113,609, forward strand.
GAGCTTCGACAACTCAGCCGCCTTCTCCGGGCGCCAGCGATATCGAATGCTCGACAAACCAAGACTGTGTCGCAGCAATTGGCGCGAATGCTTTGGGGATCTTTGCTTGTATAGATCTAATCTGCCAACAGACTGCAAACCCGAGCAGCGGCTTTGTCACTGTCACATCGGACAGTACACCAGCCCCAACCAGCTCGGAAACACCATGTTCCGACGACAGCGACTGTACGGCCGCAGGCCAGACATGCGCCGCAGACGGCTTCTGCAGGACATCGTCCCCTGGTACTGGCAATGGAGGCGCCTCATCTTGTTCCGATACTGTCGACTGCCTATTATCTCTGCAACCTCTTTGCGCCCTTGGCCTTTGCGTTTGCGTGAATGCGGTTTGCAGTCCTCCGTCGGATGTCGACGCATGTACGACAAACGCGCAGTGTAGCGCTGGAAAAACTTGCCAGCAAGAAGTGTGCGTTGATGATGTCTCTTGCTCTACAGAAGATGACTGCGTGGCAAATCTCAACTTGTGTACATCCTTGGGAATCTGTGCCTGTGTCAATGGGCTGTGCACTCTATAACACAGCCCTGGCTCCTTTCTTCTATTTATATAACGGAATGTTTTAATTATGGGCTATAATTGGTGTTCTTACTTAATTTCGCTTTTCCATTGCTTCGATTTCTTGTACTTTACGAAACAGGATGGTTGAGGACGGAACAGCTGTATAACAATTTGCCGTTTTATGTCAAATAATACCCCCATGCAACACTTTCGCTTGACGTATATAACATTTTATTATAATAATACCACGTCTTTATTCCACTTCCCAATGAGATTTGCTATTCCGCAATGGTATGTTTCCCATGACAATGTCGCGAAACTCCCTGCAGATCAATGAACCCTGGCATGAGCGAGGGTCTATTTCACAAACAATGACGCCGGATACAAGGAGCGAAGTTCTTTTGACCATAATGATCTCACCACTTGTCCTTGCCTGCCAAAAAGCTTCTCCCTCGGACTGTCTTTAGCATCACCACGCATACCTCATGACTGACCGCCGTCAACGAGCCCCTCCACTAACCCGAGCCGATAAATAGGGTAAGCGTCGGGTTAGAGAAACCGCGGTTCCTCTGATGTAGCTAAAGGAAGTATTGAGATGAGAATGACCCCAAGTGAATTGAGTCTCTATCAGCTACCTGGGATTAATCTAGGGTCTCGGCCCTGGACCAATATAATTCAACCCAATTCGCCAAATCGTCTATTACAGTATCACCGCATAACTTTACAGGCCTCAGTCGCTTATATCCCCCTTCGGCGTCCCCCTTCCGTCCATAGAGGTCAGCAACGGTTACTACTGCAACAAACGCCACCCAACGGTCATTGATAACCAATGTCCAAGACTGATCTGAAGAGCGTCGGCAGCAGGGTGGATCAACGTTTTCGAGAGTCGGTTTGGGTGCTTCCCATGCCTCCCATGCCTCCCATGCCTCCCATGCCGCCGAGTCCAGGATGGATGTTCTTGGGTTGAACAAGGTACCATCACGGTAAGTGGATAAGTCGAGTAAGATCGTTTCATACATCAGGGTGACAAGGAATTTCTTGATCTCGGATCCGGGTGCCTCGGGCTGGCTATCCAACGGGACGGGAAACCCCCTGATGCGTTTGTAGTAACACGCGGCACTGTCGATCTTTCGGAAGCTGTTGGTGAGCTTGATGACGGCTGATAGGTTCTGATCCCATTCCTGAAAAGGGTTTGGAGTGTCAGGTTTGAATAGGGGATTTAGAAACGTTGAAAGTTCATTCCCGATTTGTGATAGGGTGAGGCCCGGGGTTTTATAGAGCAGTTTTCTGACTTTGGATGAGGAAAATAGGAGAGCTATAATGTCGGGGTCGATCTGGTTGTTGATGTTGTCCACAAACAGGCGAAGGATATGGCTTTTGCCACCTTGAAAATTAACAAAGGCGGCGGGAGAAGCAGAGATTAAGGACAGCAAGTTCTCTAGTGGCCCAAGATTCTCGAAAATGTGAAGCCAGAGCTCGAGTGGGAGGCCGGGTAGGTCATTGGAGGACGGCGGAGTCGACATGGTTAATGGCGAAGCCATCGTGAAGCATCAATAGGTTGCATGAGAAGAAAGACTGTGAAGAAAGGGAGAAAGAATAGAGATGAAAAGAGTTCGAGGAGGAGAGGGCTTTTACCCTCATTCAAACTCTAGAAAATTACTTAAGCACTGTAATATGGTAGATGTTTGGGATAAAAGTAGTTCTAATTGAAGTTTAACTTTATAGTATCTTGCAGAGAAGTCTTTAACTTTTTCAGACAAAAAAGTGATACCTTGATGACGAATAAGTCAATAAACCAAGAGAAACGTACATCTATGCCAGAATGGTGGTCAATGGAGAGTTCTTCCCAACGTTTGCAGGATGAGATAACATAAAACGACAATTGTGTCCAACCCTTAGCGTGGTCTGATTCTTGAGACACTTGGCATGGGCAACATCCCTGGCGGTGCTGAGGGTCGTCTTACGCAGATCATCAAGGCCGCTGTTGAGCGTGGCATTGTCGTTGTTAATGCCAGCCAATGTGTTAATGACTTTGTATTTCCTATTTGTAATGAGATAGCCAATAATTATCGCTCCTAAGCTCTACTCAGGAAATACACATAGAATCTTCCCTCAGAGAGTTATTGCAGCACCATTCCAAGAATTTGTGCTGACCTAGGGGAGGTAAGAAAACTCAGGGCCTTGATCCTAAATGACAAAAAGACTTAGGTAAATTTACATAAATTTAGGATATCTTTACTAAGCTTAGGATATTATTTGCTGGGTTTACTCTAGTACCCTATATTTAGGTCTGGTGTTTTGTTGCTCCCTGACAACGATCGAGGGTTGTCATGCTGGTCCCAGAGAATTGAAGTTGAACCACCAATCATATCCGAGTATTTACCTTGTATCACACTCCACTAAGAATCTGGCTGACGCCAGCCAGACACAGTATCCTGGAAACATTGCCTGCAGATCGTAAGAGATCCACAAAAGTGGCAGTTGTAAGAAGAATATAAAAGGACCAAGGGAGTCCTTGAAATTAACTATCCGCATTATCCTACCATTCGATCTTATACACTGTTTCCATTCATAAACTCTTAGTCACCACCATGGTACAACACTCCCCCAAGACTACGGTTCACCAGCTCGCACAAGAGTATGCACCCATCATCAAGGGCAAGACTATCCTCACAACAGGCGCAAGCCCAGGTGGTCTGGGTGCACTCTTTGTTGAAGCTGTTGCTGTCGCAGAACCCGGGCTAGCTATTCTCGCTGGTCGTAGTTTTAGCAAGCTCCAGCAAACTGCGGACAATCTTGCTGCCAAGTACCCGGATCTCAAGATGAGACTTCTGACTATTGATCTTGGTTCTCTTCGTTCTGTTCGTGCAGCTGCAAAACAGGTCAATGAATGGTCAGATGTTCCCAAGATCGACGTCTTGGTTAATAACGCAGGCATCATGGCGACGGAGTTTAAGCTCACAGAGGACGGCTTCGAAAATCAATTCGCTTCGAACCATCTGGGCCACTTCTTGTTTACAAATCTGATCATGGATAAGATCCTTGCCTCACAGACGCCTCGAGTGGTCAGCGTTTCCAGCAATGGCCACCGCCTGGGGCCCATCCGATGGGGTGACCCCAATTTCAGTGTAAGCTTTCACGACACTTTATCAAGAAGTCATTGCTAAGTATCATATAGAATGGCGAAAGATACAACAAGTGGAGTGCATACGGGCAGTCGAAAACCGCAAACATGCTCTTTGCCATCTCTCTGGCTGAGAAACTCGGTAGTCGTGGACTCCAAGCGTTCTCCCTTCATCCTGGTGCCATTCTCGATACGTCACTGGCCAAGCATCTAGATACCTTAGATAGCCTGGGCAAGTACTTGGGAGCTGACTTCTAGAGACTATCACTAACGAATGTAGTCGAAGCTGATCGTGCAATGGGAGACCCCTGGGGTTGGGTGGACTGGTCGACAGTCCCAGTTTCCTCTGAGGTCGGTGCTGCAACACACGCGTTTGCTGCGTTCGATCCTGATCTCAAGGGTAAGTAGAACCCCAATACTCTCAGATACATATATACTTATTTTGATAGAAAATAATGGCGCTTATCTACTCGAATGCCGTTTGGCAGACCCTATGACTGATACAGTCAGACCATGGGCGACAAGCTCAACAGAAGCAGCGTTGCTTTGGAGGAAGAGTGAAGAGATGGTTGGCCAAAAGTTCGATTTTTAGATCAGCAATGAATCCAACTCCTCGTTTTGCTCTGTGATAACCCCGACTTGGTTTACCGAGTTATTCGCCTTTGTATAGTTTTACCGTGTTGTTGTCTTGCTCATGGAACTCGTTGGTGACCTACAAACGCGTTAATCGGGATACCCGGCACTTCACAACAGCCCATAACAGCTACACAACGTCTGATGGCAGAATCTTACGAAACCGCAACCTTGATAGACTCGGGAAGCAATTTCTTTGGTGTAGTTCGCACTAAAATTGCCCCCTGCCAATTACCCCGGTGCATCAGCCCACCAGTACAGCCTCACAACAAAAGGTGTGTCCGCGGATGCCGCTCAAGTGCCGGCCTCCACTTTATGGGTACAACAGTTTATAGTTGTAGTTTAGAACAGTCGAAAAGGTAAGGGAAGTGCAAAGGAGTGATCCATATTTAATCACACCTGATCATAGCAACAGCGTTTCTAACAAATCCTGAGCAGCCTGTTGTCATAGTCTTATGCAAGGCCTGACTCCTCTAGTTCCGTAGAAAATTAGTCTTGCAAGAAAGAACAGCTTTTTCAACCTGGTGTATCGATGGGAAATTATGGTGAAAGGCCCGATTGTTCGGATGCTAGAATCGGCATTTGCCTACCCGTTGTGTAAACCCCATCTTATGTCCACCAGCATCAGCTCCCTTCGTGATAGCTACAGAGTTTAAGAAAGTCAATTCATCAGACACGCTACTCTTAATGATGCCATAAGTCTGGCTTGGAATCAAAAGTTCCCATTAGAGTCAATTTTCTCCTGCTAGTTAGCGTGTATAATCCGGCGTGAGTTCCTGTTACAGGATAGAAAGTTAGTTCAATAAGCGAATTAAATCAGCAATAAAGACGACTAAACGAAGACTTGATTGCGCTAACCTGCGTCTCTATCTATACCTTGCCAACCTTGTGTGCTCCGCTGTCCAATGAGGAACGGACAACGGACTGCATGTCTATCTGGAAGGGACTTATATACTATCGTCTTATCCGACTTCGTGTTCAACTAAATCAAACTTCACTAACCGCAAGGCCTGCTGCCATGGGCCTTGTCTATGATATTGAACCAGATGCTGAGATACCAATAGTATGTAAAACGTGGCCTTCAACACGAGAAATTGACTTTCATACACCATGAGTTTACTTACTTAGGTATGTCAGAAAGTTAAGCAAACTCAATACCTTTCGGAACTGTTCAAAGAGGGAAATAAATCGTGATATCATGATTCTGGCATTGCTAGCATTCATTCTGCTGTACACCTTGTTGTCCGAATAGTGCTATAAAGAGGCAGACAGTTCCCTCAAGAATCAATCTCTCCTCATCGTCATCAGCCTTCAATCTTTCCCAGGCAGCCTACAGAACATCTTACCAAATATCAAATTTCAATCAGAAAACATGCGTCCTCAATCAACCGCAAGCATGCTCGTGGGACTCCTCCTCTCTGGAATGGTCTCGTCAGCTGCTGTCTCGAACCTCAAAGAGAATCTCGCCACGCGGGATCAGGCAGTCGATAGTACTGGACTGACACCCCTTACCTTCAATCTTGACGAGATCTCGGTTGCAACTCCTGGTCAGACCGTGCATGACTGTCACCCTGACGAAGAAGGGTGCAAGGAAAAGGCAAAGGTACTCTCCAGAGCTACCCCTGCAACACGCAGCATTTGCGCCTCAGGCCAGACCTATACCCGATCTGAATGCCTCAAGTCAAACATCCTTACGGTCTACTGCCGAGATGGAAATGGCCGGGTCTGGCGTAAATGGGTTGTCTGCGAGGCAACTGAAATCTGCGTTCAAAACGACCTGGATCCTCCCTATGCCACATGCAAGCCAGTTATAGATCTTGTGCTTTGGTATACCAACTCAGCTGGTGGATCCACGGTCAGCGAGAAATATATCCACTCGACCAAGAAGCAGTCTACTAGCAAGGTTGGAAACATGTACTTCGACAGGAACGGGAACTATATCAAGCTCTTCCAGACGGACTTCTATCGCGAGCCTGGAAATTTCTTTGTTGGCGAGACTCTCAACGCCAACAGGGCTTATTCTCAATCAGTCAACTGGGCGAACACGGACAATGTGAAGGTTGATGTCAAGACCGGTGGAGATGGAGGCATTTCTGTTTATACCTTCTTGACCTAGTGTTGAGTCGGCAATGAAATTGCAAAGGCGCTGTTGGTGTTCGCAGCCTACTTTCTCCAGTTCCCTACAGTTGGCAGCAACTTCACAAGCTGCAGAGATATGGAGAAGCTAGACTGCGCAAGCCAGCAGAGCTTCTGACAATAGATACGTGTGTGTTAAGTCGAGGTTTTTGGGGCCCGAGGTTGAGAATTATTCTATTCATTGCACTCTGGAGACTTTCCTGGTGCTGGCCACGGAAATGCAAACCACTATTGATAGGTTACAAATCTAGGGCATTAGCAAAGTTAATAGTATATACAGTCATGAATATACTTATATAAAGATATCTTAGCTTATAGTAAACGGAACCTTCTCGTTCCTGGAGGTCAGTGTCAGAACAGAGGCTGAGTTGTTGTAGACGTGAAGCGAGAAGATTCTTGGTAAAGAAGTCTCTTGTTAAACCAGCCGGAGGACTTGAGCATGTTTGGATGCTCAGAATAAATATGATATCTTCTAACTAGTACGCTAAATATTGAAAGCAATCTTTCTGTTTCCTTCCTATTCCTTTTGTACTTTGTTCCATGTGTAACTTCCAAGAAAGTCGATCGAAAGGGAAGAACCGTCCTAACATGGCTTCTAACCCTCCATGACATGACGTAAATCAAAGCCACAGTAACAGTCTTTCCGCAGATGGCAACCCCTTCTATCCAGATATCATCCTCTACTGTAATCTCAAGCCAGTGAGATCATATCCTGTTTACCCTTGGTGCCTGATATTTTATATCTGACGCTTATTAAATGTTCAGCTTGTAAGGTTGTAGCTGAGGAGGCCAGAGAGAAGCAGCACGTTGCTGTCCTGGAGTTCTGTGTGAGGTTGTTGGCAGCAGCCAATAGGTAGTTATATGCCCACTGTTAGGTACAGCTTCTGATTCACAGCACAAAATGAATTAGAAATACCCGACTAAGGTAGCCATTTCTTTGAGAAGGCTGTTGAACTTAGATCGTTTCATGTTCATTTAAGCGCCGGACCATGTCTCGTGGTGGTTTCCTGGTAAGATTAGCTTCCGTCTGGACTTATGATAAGCGTAACTCACCCTTTAGAAGATGTCTAATAGGCTCTGACTTGAGATCAAATCCATGAGCACCAAAACTATCCAGCTGTGCTTCCGAGAAGCAAGTAGGAAGGTCAGTGCCTCCAATGTATTTGAGATACTCCAAAGTGGCACTCAAGCAAGGTAAGTGAGCATCAGCCTTCAGACCCTCAAGCACAATGGCTTTGAGCGACGGCCAAGACTTTTTGATCTCGTTAGGCACCCCAGGTCTGCATAGAGGATGCACATCAGAGCCCTCAGCATATGCAACGTCAAGGATGTCGAAGATGTAATCAGACTTGATGATGCAGCCAGCTCTCCAGATATTCAAGACTCGTGTCATGTCAACACCCCAGCCTTCTTGTCGGTTCTTGCGTTCCATGACATCAAATCCTTGGATGAAGCACGCCAGACTTGTGACGTAGACAGCTTGTCGTAGTTGTTCAAGAATATGGGCTCGCTTCTCGGGCGCAACTATGAAGGGTTGTGGGGAGACGGTTCCGATGGAGGCTTTGACGGCACTTCTTTGCTCGACTTCGGCTGAGGCAAGTCGTAGGTAATGGGCGGCGGTCAAACTCGGTGCAGGGACGTGAGAGGCGACAGCTTCGATATTGGCCCAAACTCCGGTGCCCTCGGAATCGTTGGCATCTTGGACAACGGCATCTCTGATCTGGTGCAGGAGGGAACCGCCGTCGACAGGACTTCGGGTTCTGCAGATAGGACCACTGATCGATACGAGGAAGTTACCTTTCTGTATCATGAATGATTAGCAAGCTTATAGACAGTCAGCTTTTGAAAGCACTTACCAGTTCTCCCTTCTCACACCAAGAGTCAAACACGTCGCCAATCTCGTCACCAGTCATCTTCAAGCATTTGTCCATGATCTCCCATGCTTCGCAGAGACTGGACATGACTCCATGCTCAATGCCATTATGGATCATCTTCACAAAGTGGCCACTCCCGCCAGTGCCAATATTGGTTACACAAGGACGACCTTGGTCATCTTTGGCCGCGATCCTAGAGAGAAGGGGGAGAACCTGCTCAACAGCCCATTTCTCACCACCAGGCATAAGCGATGGGCCATATCTAGCTCCAAAGCTACCACCTGAGATACCTAGTCCGATATATGCAACACCTAGAGGACGAAGAATCTCTTGTCTGGCTTGTGTGCGTTCGTAGTTTTCGTTCGAAGCGTCAATGAGGATGTCGCCTTTTGAGACACGTGATTTGAGTTGGGCAACGACACTATCGCCAGGACGGCCATTCGGTAAGCTGAAGATAAAGACCTTGGGGGATCCAAGTCCTTGACAGAGGGTATCGTAGTCCTCGCAGATGTGGATCCGCTTCGATAGTCCAGCGGTCTCCGCGTTCTTCGCGACCTTATCGAGACTCGCTCGTGATGTATCTACAATGGACACGTCGAGCCCCTTTTCTGCGAAAAGGAGGGAGACGGCACCCCCCATGGTGCCAGCTCCAATGATACCGACCTAGTGGTTGCATGCATTAGTGACATTGGAGATGGGTAGTGTTGGTCTGGGGTAATTACTTTGGTAATCTCCATTTTGAGTTGTTGATGTCAGAATATGTAGTTGATCAAGAGGCAAGTGATTAAATCTGGAGGCTTGTCCGCTGAGGATACGGAATTATCTACGTTTCATAACACGTCCAATCGAGGATTTAAATACACGGAAATTCCTCAGGAATCACTTGGAACATTCAAGCTGATGTGAGCCATGATACTGCACTGCCTCAAGTTTCACATGACAAGGTCGACAGTCAACTATCTAAAAGGCGCGTATGATCCTCAAAATCAGGGAAACTTCAAACTATGAACGATAATAAACAACGTTCGTGACGATTTCCCACGAAGAGGTCGACAGTCAACTTGAATAGTGCCCGTTAGATCATGACTCGGCCATGCGGAGTCTCCGAATTTTCATGCTGTTCAAAGCCGCAGACCCCCACGGGGATCGAGAACAATAGACCTGTAGCGTGGAGAAAGAGCCTCCTCGAACTGCTCTCCCCTACCAAGACTCTAGTTACGTATCGTGTCCCACTGCCAGGCTGACTGTCGACCGCGCACAAGCCAAACTACCGGCACTAAAAGCCCCATCCTAGCAAAAGGGTCGATGTTCCGATTGGTAGCTGACAGTCAGCCTTTCTCCATAGCTAACTTTTTTCGCGACTAGTCTGGAATCGGTAAGTGGTCTCCGAATTTCTCCAAGTTCTGTTGAACATGGGGTTAGACTAGAGAATTGCTCGCGTGAAGCTGAAACTCCAAGATGGATGGAGTTGGCCGATGAAGGCACCTTATGAATTGACATAAATACTTTTCATCCGTTCCCCATACCCCAGATAGTTTAATTCCCCAAACCCCAGAGGATCATCACTCATCTGGAGTTCCATCCAACTTTATCTCCTCTTCTCTTCTTATCTTATCAGGACCACGGTTGTGGTTTTTCTCGCCGTCATGACCAACGAGATCACCAACTCGACTGCCACCAGCGCAGCTCGAGCTGAGAAGCCCTCCTTCGAGACAAAGGAGAACCTCGAGAGTTTTGTTCCTCACAGCGATCGTCTCGCCCTTGCCCGAACAATGGATCCCGAAACTCGTGCTCGAGTTGAGAAGCGTCTCAAACTCAAGCTCGATGCTCGTTGCGCTCTCTTCGTTCTGATTTACATCATGAACTATCTCGATCGAAACAATATCGCTGCTGCTCGCCTCAAGGGCTTGCAGGATGACCTTAAGCTGGATGATAATGAGTATGCAACATGTCTCAGTATCCTCTATGTTGGTTACATCCTTATGCAAGTCCCTTCCAACATGTTCATCAACAAGATCCAACGTCCTTCATTATATCTCGGTGCCATCATGCTTCTCTGGGGCCTGATTTCAACCCTCTCAGGAAACGTCCATAACTTTACCGGAATGGTTGTTATCCGTTTCTTCCTCGGTTTCACTGAAGCTGCTTTCCTGCCCGGAGCGTTGCTTATCCTTTCCAAGTGGTATACCCGCCGGGAACTCACAAAGAGAAATGCTGTCCTCTTTTGTGGTAACTTGATCTCCAATGCATTTTCAGCTCTTATTGCGGCGGGAGTGTTATCTGAGATGGATGGCGTCCTCGGGCACGCTTCCTGGCGCTGGCTCTTCTGGAGTAAGTTTTCCATCTGTTCCAAGAGAGAACATGACTAACAATCTTTAGTCGAGGGTGCAATTACCATGTTCATTGCCATCTTGGCCGTCTTTATCCTGCCCGATCTTCCCAGCAACACTCGCGGTTTCTCTGCAGAGGAGCTCGCAGTAGCTCAACTCCGAATGATCGAGGATGTTGGTGAGGCTGATGAGGATGCTGAGGGTCAAGGAGCTGTTGCCGGATTGATGATGGCTCTCAAGGATGGCAAGATCTATGTCATGATGCTTACCTTTGCCGTCTACGTTGTTGGTCTGTCTTTCAACGCCTTCTTCGTAAGACTTTTTCCTATCACTTGTATCGTTTCCAAATGCTAATATTCTATAGCCATCTCTCACCAGCACCCTCGGGTTTGCTTATGTACCAACTCTCCTCATGAGCTCTCCACCTTGGCTCTTTGCATGCATCGTTTCTCTCATCGTTGCCTGGAGTTCTGATAGAACACAGGAGAAGGTATGCTTTCATAGACTCATATTACCTTTGTTCTTCGTACTAACCATTTTAAAAGTTCTGGCACATTGTTGGTCCTATCTGCATTGGATTAGTCGGATTCATCATCAGCATGTCGACACTCAACGTTGCTGCACGATACCTTGCTCTCTTCCTCCAAGCATCTTCTTACGCTGGGTACGTCGCTCTTCTAAACTTATCAGTCCACCAAAACCCCCAACTAACAAAACTTAGATACATCGTCTTCTATTCTTGGATCAGCTCAACATTCCCTCGTCCCCCTGCCAAGCGAGCCGTGGCTATCGCCCTCATTAACGCGTTTGCTCAACTGGGTAACATTGCTGGAAGTTACGTCTGGGGCCTCAAGGAGAACGGCTACCGCAAGAGCTATGGCATTGTCACAGCCATGTTTGGCTGCACCATCGTCGGTGCTCTTGTTCTTCGTATGATGCTTTCTAGGTTGAACAAGCGACTTGAGGAGCTTGAGAGGGAGGAAACACAAGCTTATGAGGCTGAGAAGGCCCGGGAAGCTCAGACTGATGAAGCTCTTCGTGTTCAAAAGGGCTTCCGTTATCTCGTCTAAGGTTTGGGATAGCACAGGTAGCCAGTATTTTAGACTACCCTAAGCCTGTAAATTCAAAAGGCAATATTAAATGAGACAATGTTGACTAGCAGTTTGGCCAAGAACTAAATATGAATGTGTCAAATAGTAAATTTAAATTTCATTCGACCTTACTCTTCCCTATGTGTCTCTAAGCTTTAGCATGCTATCACACGACCAATTAGTTGGTATGGCTTGCTTACCTATGTTACACAAATGTTGACGCACGATAGTGGGGGTCAGCTTGGGAGTGCTCTAGCGTGAATGATTTGGTGGGGGTCCAAAGGATAGCAGCAAAAAGACAAACTTAAATGTCCAATCCGTAAATGAAAATACAGGCAAAAATTCATACTCTAATAGTAGTGACTTATACCAGATAATTTGCTGGAGTTAACATCATCAACAAACATCATCCCTTCAAGGTCAGGCGCGTCCGTCAGCTTACTCTTTCCCAATCCGAGAGTCTGGTCCCGCGTTTAAATCGGGCCGAAGTAACAATTGCGGGGCTAAATTGCGGGGATGACAAGGGTTCCTGACGGCGGGTTTACTAGCCACCGTACGTCGCAAATTCTAACCATCATCCCATCTTCTTAAGCATTCAGACAGACTTTAGCCCTTCGATCCTCAACGGCTGGACGAATCATGGATCCAAATCCAATCAAACCCTCTCCTCCTCAACAAGCCCCTACTGTAGAAGAGCCTACAACATGTCGAGAATGTCGACGCCGCAAAGTGAAATGCGATGGTGTTATGCCCGTCTGCTCAATCTGCCGAAAGTACAGAAGGCATTGTCTCTACGACAAGCATAGTAGGACCCGGCTAACCCGAAGGTACATTCATGGGGCCGTGACTATGATTGACTGGGGAACCTGTTGGACTAACTGTGACGTAGACAACTCACCCTCCTAGAGGAGCGTCTTGAGAAGGCTGAAACGGTCTTGAGGCGCCATTACACCGATGGCCAGATTGCTGAAATGCTAGAAGGTCCAAAAGATGGACTGGTAACTCAGAATCAACCGGTACCAGCGGCGACACCAGCGTCTGCACCTGAATCGGCACCTACACCAGCACTAACCTTGGGAACAACGCCGGGGTTAGTCAGCTTGCCAAATACAACCCCGACCCCGGGCAATGTGGACAACCTCCTCCAGCTACCGAATCAGACACCTGATTCTAATATTTATATGACAGGTACAGGAAATGCTGGAACATTCACTACGGATCCCTTGCTTCTGGCACCCATCGGTGAATTAGATGCAGCCCCTGGACTTTGGACTGCGTCACAAGACACCGCATTCGAGGCCACTCCAGCTCCAGCTGACAACTTTGAGTGGAATGAGCAAGAGACATCATGGGGAACATATGATCCCGCAACTTGGTCTATAACGAACCACGTTGACGGAAACCCCCAAGCTATCATGGATGGCATGGCCTCTCTGACCATAGGTGATCAAAAGAGAGGATATTACGGCGCCGCTTCTGGATCCGCCCTCTTGCGTCAGATCCTATCTGCCCGTCCAGATGGAGAAGAAGTTGACGCCGAAGTGGCACTACATGAGATTGAGTCTCTGTTTCAACAACACTCGGATCATTCACAATGGTTCCGTTCTCAAGCTATGTTGACCAGAGTGGCTGTCGAGAACCTTATCGACGCCTTCTTTGTCTTCTATCATCCTACGTTTCCTATCGTACATGAACCCACTTTTAGAGCGCAGTATGCAGGCACTCTCCCATGTGCCAACAAAGGCCACTGGAACACGCTGGCAAACATTCTCGCAGCCTTGGGATCATTTGCGAGCAGTAACGTTGCTGATGCTACAGACCTGCCGATCTTCCAGGCTGCACAAAAGAGCCTGTTCTCAAATTACCTTGAGGTTGGAAACCTGACCCTTGTGCAAGCTTTCAGTTTGTCATCGAACTATATGCAAAAGCGCAACAAGCCTAATACTGGTTTCAACTATGGTGGCTTAGCTATTCGACTGGCTATTGGTCTTGGACTTCATAAGGACTTGGAGGGGAACAGCCTTTCTCCCTTACAGACAGAGACACGACGCAGGATATGGTGGTGTCTCTGTGTGCTTGATGTTGGCGCCACTATCACATATGGCAGACCTTTGAACTGGCCCCAGGCTGGTGTTGAGACTGCTTTCCCTCTGAATATTCATGAAAAGGTCAGTCGATTGAAACCACCAAGCAGATGATTCATTAATCATTATTCTAGGATCTCACTCAGGACTCTACTCACTGCCCACCAGAAGTGGAGGGAATCACGATGTACACCTATATACGAGTTCAATCAGCCTATCATCTCAGCACCATGACCGTCTATAACCGTCTCATCACCAGCCCCTTCCCATCCGCCACGGAACTGATAACTCTTGATGATGTCTGCATCGGCTCTTGGCTGGCCCAAGTACCGTACTACTATCTTGCTGTACCTCCTCCAGACTCCGAGTTTGCGCTGGGCATGGGTATTTCCGAGTGGCGCTACCGAAATCTCAGGATCGTCATGTATCGCCCATTCTTGGTCCGCTGGGCAAGATCGTCTGCACAGAACGCGCAGCAAAACTTGACGAGCAGCGAGAACCTCGCTGTGTTCAGATGTCTGGATGCCGCGAAAGAATCAATCACCCATATCCAAGGGTACTGGACTTCTCGCTCACATTCAAGGCTCGCAGCCTTTTATATCCTGTAAGTCATACCCAAAACTCTGCTGACCATCAACTAACAATAACAGGTATTTCCTATTCCATGCTACACTAATTCCTGTCCACTGCCTAAGGCAGAACCCGCATCACGCACTAGCACCCGACTGGCGCGCGCAGATCCAGGCGTCCCTATCCATTATGGGTGCCATGGCAGAGCTCAACCCCAATAGCTCCAAGTGTCGCGATATTACTCTCAAGCTGTGCTGGCCACACTTGGACGAAGAGGGTGCCCGTACATACTGTGACAATGCCCCGTTCGTCCCGAGTGTAGGAGACAGCGAGGCAGCTTCAATAATCAATGGTTATAATACATGGTGCGAGTCGATGACGAACGCCGGGATATCGGTTCCATATGACTGGGCGGATGACAACGACTCGGCTCTCGGGTTCTTTTGATAGTAAATTACTATTTGGGAAGCTCTTTCCTCCAAGATCGGCCAAGATCTACGCTAGATGCTGCATAAAACCTGTCTCGTGTCTATCAATGCAACCAAGTTAAAGCATAATAGATCTTGTGTCAGGCACAAGACCAATGCTATGCTGTTTTTTGAGAACGAAGTTCAAATTGTGGTAGCATTAAACTGATGTTATAACTGCCGGAAGACTATTTGATTGCATAAAGTCATTAAACTTTCTTGACCGCACCAACGTTGCACTCTCATGCAACCTCCGCAACGGCTGAGCGATGATCCTTATGAACGAACGAACCTTCAGCCGGTTCCAAATGATTTCAGTTTCTTGTTTCAAAATTCATCAAAGCATTTAATGCTCGTAACTAGCCTTGAAATCCCCAAACAAGTCTGTGCTACCGTCCAGGTGCTTCTTCAATTAAGCGGTCTAAAAGTATCGATCATCAAAGCGTCAAGACATCAAAGGATCACTAATTCATGCCTGTAGACTGTAGTGCCTGAGCGGCCAATACCCTCCCCGAAGCATCCGAAAGACGCGCACGAGGCTGTAAAGTCAATCTTAATGGGTGAATACTCTGTAGTGCTTTGAGAGAATTTGAGAAGCTGGCTCAGTGCTACCTTGCCATCGAGAATGGACCGATACTTTCCAGGTCGGCATGCCATATCTACCGTAATACTAAGAGTCATTTGACTATAAATAAGCGTAATGAATCCCCATGAAGTTGGTCTTGCTCATACAATCTTAGTACAACCTTAGACTCAAACCAATATTCACCATGAAGTGCACCTCTACCGCCTTTGCCCTCCTGGCCGCAGCCGCAGCTGTTGTCCAAGCAGCCAACATCCAACTTGTTGGCAAGGTCATGAACAGTGCTGCAATGGAGGGCTTCAAAAACAGTAGAACCCTCGTCTATGCTGGTGGCAAGACCAAGCGTGATGCACCCAAGGTTTATGAGCCAGATCCCAACCGAGACTACTCCCTTGAAGATGGTTACATCTTTGTCCTTCAGTGTAGCACTGCTGGGTTCAGACCTGAGTGCATCTCATTTGGTTCCGAGCCCGGAAAGTGCGGTATGTTGTGCTCCATCGCCTCAACTTGACTCATTTACTGATGATGTGCAGTCTCGTACTTCGACTTTGACCCCAAGAAAGGCGATGATCCAACCTCAATCTCGGATGCATTCAACCACAATGTCACTTCGATCTCCACCAACACTGGTGGTGCATGCCAGTTCTACCAGTAAGTTTTTGGTTCCTCCTTCGCAGATGTAATAATCTAACCGAATGAAAAGTTATACCGGCTGCGATGATAAAGGTGATGACCGTGGGTTGAGCAGCTCCTACAACTACAACCTCAACGTTTCTTTGCCAGAAGATCCTCGAACTGTGGAGTATTTCAGGAACATCACCAGCTGGAGGTGCTGAATACCCCAATTTCCTTCGACAAGACTTGAACTTGCTTGACTTCCCTGCACGCAAATGTGCGTGCCTCGAATGTGAGCTCAAGTTCAGTTGTGATCCGGATGCTTGAGTTCTTGAGAAACGCGATAGTAAAACCTTAAAACAAATAGACTAAGCAATTTCATTGTTTCATCGATAATTAACACTTGCGACACTACCTCAAAACTATTTACACTTGTAGCCAACAGTTGATTAAAGCTAAGTTCTCTCGGCCGCTTTAAGCTCTCAGCCACAAGTCTCAGCTGCAAATAACACTTCTGGCTAACAACTTAGACATTATACCAAGATGTCTGACCAATTGCTACAGCACAAGGCTGATAAGAGGAAAACCGAGATGATGACTCTTTGGCCGGCCTTGGAGACGTGTAAGAGTGTGTTGATTGTGGCAGGTCAGCTAAATGTGTCGTTTGCAGTTGAGACTTGTAGCGGGGAGCTCAAATCATCAAAGAGAACTTAGCAGTCCGTGGGAGCCAACGTCAGGCAGTTCAAACAAAAACAAGCTAATTTACCATGACATATACATAAGGTCTCACGTAAAAGCGTCGCGGGAATCTTAAACGGTATGGTATAGGGTACGACACTACACCGAAGTATAAATGGTTCATGAGAGGTATCCTTCGGAAAATTCCTCGGCCCGAGATTGAGATTCTTGGCCATCAATCCATCAGAGGTTTCCTCACCAACTCGAACTCAGCCAAAACAATAATGGCAAGCACCGACGCTGCAACTATTCTTGATGTTTGCGCGTATCATCGACGCGACTTTGACCTTGTACTTATTCGATCACGACCTCACGAAACCCAGGTTATTCAAGAATCTATAGAGAAGCCTTTCACTACGACGCCCACTGTGAAATTAGGGGCACTTGATATTCTTCCGAATGAGCTACTGAACATCATACTTCGCAACCTTGATCTATCATCATATTTCCGATTTCGCCATGTCAACAGACGCTCCCGGATCTTGGCAAGTGAGCTTCAAGAATACAAGGCTGTTGTCATACACGGTATAGAAGGCTTTCGCGGCATGCTGCGTGCGCGACTGGCGACTTATTTTACATTTGAGGACATGTATCGTGCCTTAACAACTGAAACATGCTCGTTTTGTACAAGATTTGGCGGCTTTATTTACCTGCCGACTGCCTCTCGTTGCTGCTTTGCATGCATTGAGAATGCTCCTGAGCTACGTGTTATCAGCATGTCCTCCCTATCAAAGCTTACAAAGCTATCTGCCAAGCGTTTGAGTTCAGACATTGGATACACCCTTAGAACGGTTCCTGGAATATACTCTATGGAAGAAAGACCGGCGAGACGTCCAGCCTTACTGTTAGCAGAAGTGGAGGCAACGCGGAGACTGTCAGAGCTGGGCCTCCTGACTTCGGACACATCTCGGGCTTTAGAGGCGCGGAGCGAGCAGAAGAACCAACGTTTTATGACGTCTACTGCATACCCGTGGTACGATCCGACTACTGGCCAAGTTGAAAATGGAGTCAGCTGTAAGGGCTGTCAGATTCGCCTAGAGACTCTTGCTGTGGTCAGTCGAGCTCGGGACGATGTGTTTTCTTCCAGCGGCTATCTGCCCCATTTTGAGTCTTGTATAGAAGCGAAAGCCTTATTTAGCGAGAGTGAGGGTGGAACAAGGAGTGTGGCGGAACCAGAATTCACTCGCCGTAAGGGTTATTTCAACACGTTAGATCGAGACGGATTACCAAGATAATTGAAAACCCGGAGGGAAATGTCCACAAATAGAGTTCTATTCTAATTCTCAATATACCATAGGGTTCCAGCTATCCTAGTCCACCAAGACACGACTAGCTACAGTAGGTGTCTCATTCTGGTGGTGCGTCCGAGAAGTACTTCCTCGCGGCATCGGGATACACCAAGTGGCCAGGGCAATAGTTTGTAGAAAACTTGCCAAGCTGCTTCGAAATGGGCTTGCACTTGATATTTTGCCCAGAAGCAATGGCATATTCGCATTGCACAAATTCCATGGGTTTTACGCAATCGCATGTATATTTGATCATAAGCCAAGTGCACATGGTGAACGCTCCTTTGGCTAAGGTATTAGCGGGTACATCGATGGGGTACATGCCATACGAACCTGTGAAACTTGATATATGTACTGTGGTAGTATAGGAAATAACTGGTGTGAATGCGAATGGATCGATCTATCCTGATTAGTCTCCCTGGGATTGATCTAGGCAGCACACACACCTTATTGGAATAACTCTGAAGATAGTGCAATGATATTTTGGGGGACGAATAATTTGAGAGAAGATTGGCAGACGCGTTCACTTCTTATAGACCTTTTGATGAAGATTTGCCGTGTTGGTCGCTACCTTGCCTGATCAAATTTATCGCCGCTTGCACATGCGCCTTAGCCATAAAGACTCCGCCACAGTCAAGATGCAGGCCAACACACTCATACGGCGGCTCAAAAACAAATCATATACCGTCAAGATTTTAACTTCATTACCGCCCGTCGTCGGATGAAAGCAAGGCATCGTGGAAGGTCGACGACGGGCACCTCCAGAACAGCTATGATTGGCCGACTCGGGCTAGGTGGATTTTCGGCCAATGCTTCATTATCCGTCGCACTGATGCAAACCCCTTCATTCAAATTTTCATTCTTCTATCAACCCCTTTGTTATCTTAAGAACACTTATTTAAGAAATTACATTTGAAGTATGGAAGTCAACGCCAGACCTCGTATTATCTCGATGGACTTCTCAACCGCCGGTCGAGATGATTGCTACTTCCGAATCTTGACTGGGCACACCGTGAAATATGTCACAATTCAAGCTGGAGCCCTTGATGCGGAATCGCTCATGGACATGCCCCTGAACTTCGAAAACATTCTTCCACCCTTGCAACTTCAAGACAATGACTGGAACACGGCTTATGTGTTCCGAGATAAAGACAACAAGCTGGACTTCTCAAAAACTATGAAAAGCCTCCCCAGTATCCAGAACTGGCACTGCAAGACAATAAGCTTCTTGGAGCTTGAAAGAAAACAACAGCTCACTCTCCTGGCCCAAGAGTGCTTTCGTAAGGGAGATCAGAGGGCAAGCAGAAACTCTACCCTGGAACCAAACCGCTCAACTCTGGTGGCCAAGATGGCACGATTCCCCTGGGAGATTGCATATATTGCTGCAGAGACGCGCATTTACGAAACACTGGAGTCCTCTGGAATTGCACCGCAGTTCCTGGGGCATATAAACGAGGGCAGTAGAACGATAGGATTCCTTCTAGAAAAGTTTCAGGGTCGACATGCGGGCAAGGACGACCTCGAGGCTTGCCAAAATGTTTTATTCCAGCTTCACGACTTGGGAATATTACATGGAGACGTCAACCGATACAACTTCATAATTGGAAACGATGGAAAGGCAGTACTTATCGACTTCGAAAAAGCACGAGAGGATGCAAGCGCCGAGGAGAAGGAGGCCGAGATGAAAAGTCTTCCGCAACAGCTAGCAGAAGAAAGTGGCCGTGGAGGGGGCTTCATATTTGATACTGATGAAGAGATCGAGTGAATATCTGAGCCTATTCGGCCTTTCATGGATGATTTCCATCCACATCTTTGCTATGGAACGATTCACCAGCGCTCTTGTAACAATTTTTTTAATCTGTTTAAATATATCTTCCGTTTATGTACTGAGATTTCGAAAAACAGCAGCTTGCTAAATTAATCCTGTTATATTTGTATTATATCGAGCTTTTGTGCAGGTGTATTTATGTCTGTGCTGCTATGACTTAATCTCGATTGCAGAACCAGAGTCGAATTTTGGTCGCAAAATGATGTCGTTTCTAACTACATAGAAGTCCGGTGGAGGGAGCTCCCAAACAGCAATCTGCTTTCTGTCTCCCCGCGTGTTGGTAAATGTGCTATCATTGAGTTCAGACAACGGCAATCTGTAGGCCGACCGTTACAGCATCAGTCGATTTCTGATTAAAACATAAATCGAAAGGCAGAAGAATGTTGTGAGAGAGATGTTCCAATAAATCGTGAAGCAGCATTGTGGTGAAATGCCTCATCCCCGCTTGGTTTGACTGTTGCGATTGGTTCTTGTTAGCGCTCTGGTAAGGTTTTTTACCGTTCTAGCCCCGTCTTGCCGCTTGCTTATACACTATATATGTCTAATGTCTTCCAATACTTGGAAGGTCAAATCACATCAGCTGGGTACCTCCTGCAATTACAGGGGGTCTAAATGGGTCAAGTAGAACACAATTTGAACCAGACGCATGTCGAAGCGCCCTGTTAAGTATCATATCTAGGTTAGGGAGGTTGGGCCATGCAGCGGCCACTGTGGGCCTGGCTCAGCGGCTCGTTCCTTACTTTAAGTGGCTGCAGCTCAATCCCTAATCTAAGCGCCAGGAGAGAAACACAGCTTTAATATCCAAGGATTCTCCTTGTTTCACGTAACTCGGGGAAGATCATGCCTTCCTGGCTCGTGGCGGTTATTGAACGAATGCCGTTGTCCTGCGTATGTGGTGGCTTCGTTATACACCTGGACGTCAATTTCGTTCTCCTGTTTCTTGCCATGTTTTTAGGCCAACAAAGAGACAATCAATTGTGCAGGTGATCATAAAGGCCACGTCATTTCAATGTACCTAATTATAGCAAACTTGTTGGCTATTGATTGGATAGACTAGGCGCCTTAGCTATGCTGGAGTAGATGAAACGGGGCTAGATCGGTTTTCTGCCTTAGGCTGAAACTTGGCACCTCATCGGAAAGGCCATTTCTCTTGTTGTGCCTTTGCACTAACATGGCTTCAGGCATTTCGTCTTAGGTCTATAAATACCGCGCCGCCCAATTTCTGCCAAATCCGAAGTTACGTATCTTGGCCAGATTCACAACTGCTTCATGTTTAAGCGTAGGATTTGAGAAGTTTATGAAGGCCGCATGTCTGCATAAGGCCGCCCATCTTCAATTATTGGCCAGACTCGAGGCCGCGTGGCATTCCCGTTCGTTAGTTGAGGGCCTCGACTCTTGGCATATTCTACTACCTCAACTTGACAGCCTTTTCTGGCTCAATAAGCCGACACATACCCTTCATCAACAGCTGTGACAAAATCAACTGGTTACATTAGACCAATTCGACTCACAATATATCGGCTCAATGGCTGAGGTTATTGGCCTTGTGTCTGGTCTTCTTACCTTGGCCGCTTTTGCACATCAATCTGTCATCAAGGTTCAAGAGGCCGTACAAAGTTTTCAACGTCTCCCACGCCAGCTCAGAGAACTCCTTTCAGAGTTAGCAGAGCTAAGTACGGTGCTCCAAGACCTCTCTCAGGCACCTGACGGTAACATTAAAGTGGACCTTTCAGCCCTCAAAATAACGCTAGAACAATGCCATCGTTCATGTGACGAATTTGCGCAGAAGTTGAAAGCCTACAGTTCGCCGTCCAGTCAAGATCAAGTAAGGCTTCTAGATTAGGCCAAGCTCACGTATCGAGATGGCAATAGAATTAAAGGCTTTAGGCAACAGCTTATTAGATATAAGTCCACCATCATCATCGCTCTCAGCTTTGCAAACCTGTAAGTATCCGCAATTATTAATTTTATCCATAATACTAATCTATCTGCCTTACCCAGCCACACGTCTACCATTACTATCAAAGGCATACAATCTTACAGAGAATTAATCAAGACAACAACTATTAATTTAGAGGCGCATCTTACAGATATGAAGGAGAAACTCGATGCCCTCGCTTGTCGGACCACTGCCAGTCCTAAGCCAGACAGAGCGACGATCAAATACATAGAAAACGAACGCATTAATACCGAAAAGGGCCTTCAGCTCTACCTTCAGCTTTCCCAGCATATTGATCAGATTCAGCTTCAACATGCTGTAAGAGAAGAACACACACCTAGCCTTCTAGATCCGCACCCAACTTCGAAAAGGCTTGTCAGCGAGGGGCTCGGTGGCTGTAAGGACTACATTACATTTACCCTAGAGCGACTAAAGAGGCATCAGCAAAAAGTGTCTAAGCAAATAGGTGTTGGCTCCTCAGGTGCCATACCAGCGGATGATAAACTGTTGCTTGATAATCTTAATGACAAAGCCGAGGCCCTACGTCATTCCCTAGACCTCTTCTCCAACATCGACAACTACCTAGAGGAAAAAATCAGTAATATCAAGAACCATGCTGAAGGCGACGATACTATTCAATTTATGGTCTCGACAGATGGCAAACCACTGAATGGAAAGAACCACGGCATCGGCTCGAGGCTCAAGCAAGCTGGAGGGCATTTTAAAGAACAATCTCTTCAGCAAATTTCCCAAGACTTCACCACAATCAGTCTGCATCAAACAGGGGGCAAGAAGCCAGCTAGAGATGCTTCTCCGCCAGCAGCCCAACCAGACACCACAACGGAATCCCTAGGCACACCATTCAACGGAAGAGGCTTCACTCTGACACCGAAACCTGAAGTTAGGTCGACTCCATCTTCTCGTTTTACACAGCCTGATTAACTTGGGGTACTGTGTTAGCGTCTAAATTTGGCTACTTGAAATCGTGACTTTGCTGCTGGCATATGAAGAGATCCGGTCTTATTCCAAGTCCAGCCCTTGAGGTCGGCTTGAAGCCGAGTTTTTTGTGATTTGTGGCAATATTTCGTGAATAAACCCCGTTTTCACCCAAAAGTCACCCTGAACTTCGCGCAGTATAAAAGCATAACTGTGCTTGTCCCAAATCGATCCTGAGATGCGGCAACTGTGTGTCCTTAATAATGTCCATTCGGCTAAGTGAAAGTGAGGCACAGGCCTTAGTTAAGACATTGTCCTCACATTATTAGACTTGGCATCTCAATGAAAATGCCACCTTTCTCTTCATTGTACAGCCTTTACACAACTAGTGATCATGCTAATATACCTACACGGCTTCGGGCGTTTCGCCCTAAGTTAGATCTATCAATATTGTACCATCCAATTACTGTCATATAGCTAAATGAATAAAACGATTAAGGATCTGTACATCTTATCTACATTAATAAGCATGTTATAATAACCATAAGATGTATGGTTGGGACATTTTAATTGCAAGAAGGATATTCTGTTAGTAGCTGTTGAATTAATATATATACTGA